>JARWKJ010000009.1:4984719-4989719 GCA_029959095.1 Rhinichthys osculus | reverse complement strand
TGCGTTCATTCGGCTGACGCGCGCGTCCCGGTTCCGCGATGGTTCCGTGTCCCCCGCGCGTCTGATGAGTCCGCGCGCTTCAGCATCAGCATGTCCTCGCGGAAGATCTCCTCCGAATCCTTCAGCTCCATGGGCTCGGACTACCTGGAGAGCCCCGGGGAGGACGGAGAGTGCCCGTTCTCGCGCGTGTTCTGGAACGGCAGGAGTCCCGTGGAGACGCACGCGTGTCCGTTCGAGGACGCGGCGCTCAGCAGGAGGGTCGCGCGCCGCAAACGCGTCAATCTGGACTCGCTCGGGGAGAGTTTGAGACGCCTCACATCACCGACGGTACCGAACCTTCCCTTCAGCACACACACACACCAAAACACACGAGACACAGATGTGCTCCTCACAAACTCAGTGTATACATGACATGGATTTTTAAATGGTAACATCTGGAGTCTGGTGTAGAACAGAATCTGCATTAATATGGAGTATAGTATACACACAGATGGATATTCGCCACACACATAGGCTATAGATAGAGAGTATTGAATAGTAATGATTAAAGCGTTAATGTACAAACAAAATCATCTAGAATCAGAACGGAGTCTAGACATGATATTGTATGTTTGCGTATAGAACGGGAGACAGAAGGCTAAAGTATAGGTACAAGACATAAGGAATAAAGCTATATATGTATATAAATGAAGGATAGACAACAGATAGAGTTAGAATCACCATCTCTCTAACCGTTTACAGCAGTATTAGTAGTCTAGGTGATGTTAGAGTGATGATGATGATGATGATGATGATGAAGATGGATTTGACTCATGAGAGCAGATTACACAGTTCGTACATCTCCTCCAAACAGCAGAAAACACAACCGGTGACAGTGCAGATGTTAGGTTGCCCAATCCTTCAGACCATCTCACATTTATTGTGTGTGTGCGTGTGTGTGTGTGTGTGTGTGTGTGTGTGTGTGTGTGTGTGTGTGAATGGAGAATCACTGTAAAGCGTGCTGTGTTTGTTCAGGCCCAGCTGTGTGTTGTGCGTGTGTGTCAGCATGTATTCTTACATATTCATCATGTCTCATGTGTAGCGAAACAGCGCGGTGCACATTCAGACGAGTGTGTGTGTGTGTGTGTGTGTGTGTGTGAAGGGGCACGATAACCTCTCGGTACGCTGGTCCCTGGTGTTTTGGGCCTCAAAGAAATACACAGACTGTACCGCAGAGTTCTGCATCAGAATGTGCATGCCCTGAGATGCACGTGTGTGTGTGTGTGTGTGTGTGTGTGTGTGTGTGTGTGTGTGTGTGTGTGTAGCTGGATTCTAAGCCAGGCTGTATATGGACATACGGCTCATCCACACATGCTACTATACGCAACTTCTACATGCACCTAAACTCTCTCTTGAAAATGTTGACGTTGAATAAAAAAAAATCTGGTAGCACTTTACAAAAATTTGTTTTGTTTTCCAAAAATGTCATTAGTTAAAATTAACCACAATGTTAATCTTACATATATGTATATTTTCATATTATTTAATGGCTTACATGGACTAACAATGAGTAGATGTATTTGTATTAACTAACTTTAACAAAGAATAATACATACTATAAAATATGTATTGCTCGTTGTTATTTAATGCTTGAGACCTTATTGTCAAGTATTTACAAAATGATGTTAGCGATTCAGATTGTACAGTATTACAGATGTCATTAATAACGATTGCATTAACTGATCATTGGTGTTTTTCTGTGTTTCGCTCTGGTAAACAGCAGCTTATGTTTGCATGTCTGTCCAAATAATGTCTGAGGATTGAACAAATGTTCACTGAACACACGGCTCTTTAAGATATTAATCCTTTGGTTTGTGTGTGTGTGTGTGTGTGTGTGTGTGTTTGATAGAGAGATTTACATTGTTTAGCTGCTGTTTGTGATAAATTAAAAGATACAGAAATATTCCTCTGGGGTTTAGCTGTAAAAACTATAGAAAAGAAGCTCATATATACATAAAACATTAGACATCATAGATTCTTCTGATGCTAAAACTACAGAAGGTAGAAACATTATGCTCTCTCTATCGCTCGTTTCAGCCGAAATAAGTCAGTGAAAAACAAATGCATGGCAACAAGCTCAAACAGCGTGGACTGGGTTTAAAAATGTTGATTAGAATATATGTTTTATTCAGTTCTGAGTGCTATTGATATAAATCATTTAGTCTGGAAAGTGCAATATTATTTGTGTTATTTTTTTATTAATGTTTTTAGCTTAGCAATGTTAAATTCAAACTCTATAGGATCAGTGCACTTCACGTGAGTAGTGTTTGTGTGGCTCGTCGATTTCACCTCAACTTTTGAGGTTATGTTTCTGTTTAGATGCTGCATATAATACAGCAATATTTTGCAGAATATCTTTAATATCTGTTGTCAAGCTGAAGAATATTTACACCACATTTTTTAATGTTTTTGAAAGAGTCTCTTCTGCTCACCAAGGCTGCATTTATTTAATTTAAAAATACAGGAAAATCAGTACTATTGTGAAATATTAATTCAATTTAAAATAACGGTTTTCTATGTGAATATATATAGTAAAGTGTAATTTATTCCTGTGATCAAAAGCTGTATTTTCAGCATCATTACTCCAGTCTTCAGTGTCACATGATCCTTCATAAATCACTCTGATATGATGATTTGATGCTCAACAACAAAAGAATAGCAGATAATTCAGCCCAAAATAGTATTCGACTTTATTTAATTCAATATTTTTGAAATAAATGGCACTTTCGAAATGTCAGCTGCAGTGTGTCTTTCTAATGGTGTGTTCACACCGAACGCGAATAGAGCGTCAAACACGCGTCTATCGCGTTTAGTTAGACGCTTGAACATTCGCTCGAGTTCAAAATTTTCAACTTGCGCGGAGGACATTCGCGGCAAACGCGTCGCCCAATTCGCGTCATTCGCAACGCCCGGCGCGAATGATGCGTCTATTCGCGTCTTTGCATTGACTTTGTATGTAATCTACTCGCCCAAATAATTAAATTCGCGTTCGGTGTGAACACACCATAACAGTAGCATTTGACTAAGAAATCGAGTAATCAAATGTCAAAGTAAACACTGCATAGATTTCACTGTATGAATGAAATATACATCGATTCTTATTAAAGCGACCGAAGTTATTCAGTCGAGAGCAGTGAGTGTTTTCTTGTGTCTTGTTGTTTGATTAACATTAGCGAATGAGACATCAGCAGGTTTATAGAGATCGTGTAGCTCCGCCCCTTTCAACGATGCGCTCTTTCCTCCGGTTTGTATTTTTCCATATTGAACCGCTCGTTTTTAAGGCCATGTCCACACTAATACGTTTTCGTTTGAAAACGTATTTTTTTTCTCCGGTTTGGCCTCCCGTCTCCCGAAGTCAATGAAAATGTACTCACAGCTGCTGTCCTGCGTCAATACAGGAGAGCAGTTGCGTTTTAGACCAAACATATGGTGACTGAGTTCGGCGACCTGGACGCATCATATTTGAGGTGAGTTTCACGCATGCGCAGTAAGGTGAATTTAGAAGTTTCTCATCCACACTGAAACGTCGGGAAACGCCTGAGAAATCTTCTTGAAACATTACAGTGCTCATGATAACTGTCCTTAACTCTACAGTAAGTAAATCAACTTCACTAGCTAATTACTCTTAGACAGCGATGCCATAGAAATATACAGAGTTACCGCAAAAACAGAAGTTCAAAGACAGCCGCATAAGGTCTATACTGACGTACATCCGGTTTTCTCTCGACCTTTTTGTTTAATTATGTTTTGTTACTTATGTTTAAGCGCAATTACACGTGAAAGAGAACTTACTTCAGTGCGCTTCTGCTGCGGGTGCTCATAAAAGTGCAGTGATTTTAGTTTTTTGTTTTTTCATGCTGTGTGTGTGTGTGTGTGTGTGTGTGGTCAGTGAACATCAAGGTCACTGTCATGGGAATTAGTTTCAGACACACAGTATAATGTGACGGGTCAAACAGAATCAGTCTCTTTCTCTCTCACACACACAGTTTGAGTGAACTCACATTTCATCCCAAACCCGTAACTGAAAAAACCCCCCAAAAAATTACATGTTTGCACAAAGAAAATCAAAACCATAAAGATTTTTGCACTGCACTTGATTTTCCAACAATCAAGCTAATTTCCCCCCACATTCTCATAACCATAATGCACTTTTCTTGCAATTCTTATGATCCTCAGCGGTGTTATGTTCGCATAAATCAGGTTTAGTGTCGAGAGAGAGAGAGACTATTGCTGTAAGATCACTAAAGCAGATTTGGCCAGGTAAAGCTGGGTTTCAGCTATTAAGAGCTTTCCTGAAATGAGGAGGATTGTGATTGGTTTTTTGTTGCCGTGGTAGCGTGATAAAGGCAGTTGATTGGATAAGGCTTAAAAGTGTATTCTATTACAGGTACATCCGCACTGTAAATCCCTTTAAAAAAGGCCAACACAAACCAAATCCAATAGAGGCGATCGGTTTACCACCACCTTTTCAAGAAACACAGAATTGGTTTAATTAGTAAAAAACTTAATCTGCAGCTTTGTGGAGCTTCAATAGAGTGCATTAGAGCCCACCCACTTTTTCAGGAAGTATTTTTTTCCATTAATTTCTCTTAAAGGGGTTTTCAGGAAGTCTTCGTTAAAGCGTTATAAGCCATGAATCAAGCCAATCAGCTGCGAGGTGGGTCATAACCTGATCATAACACTGCAAACTTTGATTTGAAGCAAAACGAGTTTTTGAAAATCGGACAAAAACACAGAGGTACGAGACTGTGAACTTAACAGCTTTAGTGAGGGAAAGAACTACAATCCCATGATGCATTGCAAACAGCGTTATCGAGTTAAAAACGATGGAGAAATATAACACTATTTTGAGAACGTGAGGAGACCAACTAAATTCCGTCATTCGCAGTGCTTCATAGGAGTGGGCGGAGCTAAAGAGATCTTTCAACTCTGATTGGTGGAATGTTTCTGTACAGCATCAT
>JARWKJ010000009.1:4967219-4979719 GCA_029959095.1 Rhinichthys osculus | reverse complement strand
ATATGCTTTACATTGACTATGGCCTGCCCATACTTTGACTACAAACTTGGTCCTCAAATCATTATGTATTTTGCAATACATGTAACTTTATAACGTTGCACTCTTTCTATAAGTCATAAATAGCTAGTAAGATAACGTTAATATAACGTTACAGTATGTAAGTAATTATTCTAGCGATATATAATGCTAGATAAGGTGTGCTAGTACATTATTTCAGCAACATGACAAGCCAGTGAATTAGCAGGTTTCAATTGTTGCTTAGCAGAGTGCGTGACATTTTATCTACATGTTAGTTTTGACACCGAGTCAATGGGCTCTGTGTAATTCTTTCTTTTTCGCTTGTTTATCGTCATCAGTCTTTTTCCTTTTACCTCTTTGTTTTATGAGCAGGTGTCACTCGAGAATTGGCAGTTTAGGTTGTTTCTCCGTCATAAGCACAGCTGCAGCACGCCGGCAATCTTGAGTTTGAACGACGGCTCGCGCTGTGCAAGAGAGGGGTGTGATCAGCGCGTACACGAGCGTGATTGACACTGCTAAGACATTCCTCCTGGCTCTGATTGGTTGTTTCTGACCGGGAGCGTGTATTTCTTGCAAATGGCAATAGGACCACTGGGGGGAGCCAGAACAGCTTGATTTTTTCACAGATTATCTGTCTCATATTCTACTGTCAGGACATAATGACAGTTTTAACAAATATGTAAAAAATATTTTTACAAAAGCTACCTACAGCAGCTTTAAGTGTCACGGGTTTTTTTTTTACCAAACCGTGCCGTTCTAGTTCACGCGCACACACACACACACACACTAGCTGCAAAACTTTGACCTCAATACACACTCACTGACACTTTCCTAAAAACTCCCTCCAGTGCTGCAGTCTCCATTCCCGAGCTGTTGCTAAGATACTAACTCTGCCATCCCTAACGAGAACACGTTTATAAATAAACCGCACTGAGGCGTTTGAACCGAGCCCTGCCCAGCGATATATCAACAATTCAATTTTCACTAGTTAAAATTATAATTATTGATATCAGGAATAATATTTCTACTAGTAACAATGTCAATTTTTGATATCAGGAATTACATTTTCACTAGTAACAATGCTAATTCTTGACATCAACAGTTACATTTTCACTCGTTAAAATGATAACTCTTGATATCAACAATTGAATTGCAACTAGTAAAATCTATAATTCTTGATATCTGTAATTGTATTTTCACTAGTGAAATGTCACCATAGGCTGCCATTCAAAATCAATTCTTGATATCAAGAATTTATTTCTTACTAGTTGAAATTCCAATTTCACATATCAGAAATACAATTCTTACTAGTAAAAACCTTTATTTTTGATATCAAGAATTAAATTGTCACTAGTTGAAATGTCTATTCTTGATATCAACAATTGAATTGCTACTAGTAACAATGTTCATTTTGGATATCAATAATTCAATTTTCACTACTGACAAGTTAATTTCTGATATCATGAATGTGATTGTTACTAGTAAGAAAGCCATTTTAGACATCTGAAATAATATTGATATCAGAAATACATTTTCAGATATCAAAAATGAACATTTTTACTAGTAGCAATTCAGTTGTGGATATCAAGAATAGACATTTAGACAAGTGATAATTTAATTATTGATATCAGGAATTCGCATTTTTACTAGTAACAATGTTATTATTGAATTATCTACTAGTAAGAAATCAATTCTTGATATCAACAATAGATTTTGAATGGCAGTCTATGGTGACATTTCACTAGTGAAAATACAATTGTTGATATCAAAAAATGTAATTGTTGATATCAACAATTCATATCCTGGAAATGAATAAAAGTTAAAACGGCTTGCCATAGTAGAGCAGCGGCTCACAGCGCGCGTTCACGCAGATACTCACTCAACGGGTAATCCATGGTTTCGCTGGGGGGGACAGTCCTTTAAACTTTCCATCTTTAAGTAAAAGCATGTTTAGAAAGCGGATAGTTCTGCTAAATACAGATTGCATGAGCCGTGTTCAATGGAAATGTCAATAATAATCTGGGAATGTGCGTTCCATGAAAACACCAACGTTTTTAAAAGCAACGTGACATTGTGCTGAATTAGCTTTCAAATGCTGCATTGCTTTTATTGAAAGGTTACTGTCTTATACAATTATGAATTCATTTAACTGTTTAAAAGTTTGAACTAGTCTTTTGGCCTCCGATTTTTGAGTCGTTTTAAGATTTAGGACGGATAAGCCCTCGAAAAACTCATATCAATTTGGGAAAATGGGGACTTTTTTGCATTTCTGTAAGTTACAGTAGAAGCAAACGTGGCGAAATTAAAATAATGGTTATGGTAAACATGAAATAGCTCCTAATGAAAATGTATGATTATGTTTTGTACTATTTTATTCAATATTTTATTTACTTACTTGCCTATTGTTTATATTGTTACCATTTTATTGACTAACTCCTTTTTTAACGAATGCTTTTGTTTTAGTGGTTTGTTTACATATTGTTTTATGTTATTTCTTGTTTACAAATAACAAATGATAAAAAAGTCTCTTCTGCTCACCGAGGCTGCATTTACTTGATCAAAAATACAGCAATGAAATATTACAATTTTAAAATAACAGTTTTCTATGTGAATATATAGTAAAGTGTAATTTATTCCTGTGATCAAAGCTGTATTTTCAGCATCATTACTCCAGTCTTCAGTGTCACATGATCCTTCATAAATCACTCTAATATGATGATCTGATGCTCAAGTAACATTTATGATTATTATCAGTGTTGAAAACAGTTCATATTTTTGTGGAAACTGATCCGTTTTATTTTTCAGGATTCTTTGATGAATAGAAAGTTCAAAATAACAGCATTTATTTGTAATATCTGTAACAATATAAAATAAATATATACACTACCGTTCAAAAGTTTGGGGTCGGTACGATTTTAAATACTTTTAAAAGAATTATATTCTGCTAACCATGGCTGCGCTTATTTGATTAAAAATACAACAAAAATCAGTTATAGTATTAAATATTATTCCAGTGTAAATCAGCTGTTTTCTGTGTGAATATATAGTAAAGTGTAATTTATTCCTGTGATCAAAGCTGAATTTTCAGCATCACCAGTGTCAGTGTCTTCAGTGTCAAATAATCCTTCACAAATCAGTATAATATGAGGTTTTGATGCTCAAGAAACATTTATTATTATTATCAATGTTGAAACAGTTGTTGGTCTGTCAGTTGTACAGTTTTTTTTTTTTTTTGATTCTTTGATGAATAGGAAGTTCAAAAGAACAGCATTTGTTTGAAATAGAATCTTTTGTAACATTATAAATGTCTTTACTGTCCTTGATAAATAAAAGTATTGATTTCTTTCCTCACTTTCCTTCAATTCTCACTGACCCCAAACTTTTGAACGGTAGTGTATATATTTTTAAATTAAATGGTAGTGTAATTCATTAAATATAAACACATTTTTGGCATTATTGTGCACAGGCGTGGACTTCTCCGCCATCCGCGGCCGGTTCGGGGAGGAGTTCTTCGGCTTGTGTCTGGAGGAGAACGAGAGGGTTCTGCGAGCTCTCGGCGGGAACCTGCAGGACTTCTTCAATGGCTTCGACGCTCTCCTCGAACACATCAGGACGTCCTGCGGCCGCCGGGCTTCGTCCGAGGCTCCCTCTTTCCTATGCAAAGATGCTCCTCAGGAGGAGGACACAAACGCGCAGAGCGAGGGAGGACGAACTCTTCTCCTCCACTGCTTCAACCCGGACCCTACGGTGGGCGTGGCCATGCCGGGATTGATCCGAGCCGCCGCCCGGCGCATTTACCAATTAGATGTCTCGGTGGAGGAAGCTCCTCCCACATGGCTTCACACAGCCAATGAGGACGGAGAGCTCTCGGCGGACTCCTCCCCCTCGTCTTCTCCATCTCCACCTTCATCTTCATCTCCCGCATGTTTGTCCTTCCTCATCCGAGAGGTCCGGACTCAACCCGCCGCCTCGTCTCCACACCCCCGCCAGCTGTCGCGCTCGCCGTTGGATTTGCGCATCGGTCTGAGCACGTTTTGCCGGGCTTTTCCCTTCCACCTGGTGCTGGGACCCAACATGGAGGTTCTGCAGGTCGGGGAGGGACTCCGAAAACAAGCCAAAAGCGACCCGCACCGAACACTCACATTCATCAACAGCTTTGAACTGGTGTCTCCCAGAATCCCCTGCTCCTTCCAGAACATTCTCCTGCGGCTTTCCACGCCGTTCACCATCCGTACACGACCCGACGGATCGGCGCTCGACGGCAGAGAGAAGGTAAGAGTAGATGCGTAACTTATCTGAATATGTGTGTGTCTATGTGTTGTTGTTTTGAATGATTCGTTAAAAGGAATCGACTCAAAAATGATTCATTCACAATATGGGCATCATTAGCTCTGACTCTAGCCGGCTGAAAATATTAGCTGAGGGAATGTTCTTATGGGTTTGGAAAAATGTTTTTGGAGGCTATGGTGCTCCTAAAGGGACATGGAGATGGAACAATTATATTTCAATGCTTTAGCGTTCTCTTTTGCATTCGCTTGTTGCAAGAGAGTTTTGCGAGAGAACGCAAAAGCATTGAAATATATTTTTTACTCCCATCTAATATTATATTATAGTATTTCCACCACCATGCCACTTTAGGAGCCCCGAAAGAATCCACTGTTATCGTTAACTAAAACATTTTAGTTAATTAAGAAAAAAAGCTAAAATAAATAAATAAAATTATTTTGAAATGTTGCCTGGCAAGTAACTGAAATATGTTTTCAGTTGAAGTACTAAAACTACTAACTGAAATCAATCTAAAACTGAAGCACACAAAAGTAAATTAAAAAATATATATATTTTAACATTTTATAAAAGCACATAAAATTACTCCAAAAATTAAGCCATTAAGAGTTTCAGATGTTTTAATTTTGAGTCCACATCGTTAACTAAAACTATTTTTAAAAAGTTAATTGAAATAAAGCTAAAATAAAATAGATTATAAATATTAAATGTAAAACTTAAACTAAATGTAAATTTCGAAATGTAAAAACTGGCATGAGTTGAAGTACTAAAGTTATGAGCTGAAATAAAACTTAAACTGAAATAAAAATAAATTAAAACTATTTAAAAAAATACTTTTAAAGGGATACTCCACTTTTTTTGGAAATAGGCTCATTTTACAACTCCCCCAGAGTTAAACTGTTGAGTTTTACCGTTTTTGAATCCATTCAGCCGATCTCCGGTTCTGGCGGTACCACTTTTAGCATAGCTTAGCATACAGCATTGAAGTGGACAAGACCATTAGCATTTCTCATTAAAAAAATGACCAAAGAGTTTCGATATTTTTCCTATTTAAAACTTGACTCTTCTGTAGTTACATCGTGCACTAAGACCGACGGAAAATGTAAAGTTGCGATTTTCTAGGCTGATATGGCTAGGAACTATACTCTCATTCCTGCGTAATAATCAAGAAACTTCACTGCCGTACCATGAGAGCAGCAGGCGTAATGATATGACGCAGCGCCTGAAAATAGTTCCGTTGTGTTGACGGAAGGTGGCCTATTTTCAGGCGCTGCGTCATATCATTACGCCTGCTGCTCTCATGGTACGGCAGTGAAGTTTCTTGATTATTACGCAGGAATGAGAGTATAGTTCCTATCCATATCAGCCTAGAAAATCACAACTTTACATTTTCCGTCGGTCTTAGTGCACGATGTAACTACAGAAGAGTCAAGTTTTAAATAGGAAAAATATCGAAACTCTTTGGTCATTTTTTAATGAGAAATGCTAATGGTCTTGTCCGCTTCAATGCTGTATGCTAAGCTATGCTAAAAGTGGTACCGCCAGAACCGGAGATCGGCTGAATGGATTCAAAAACGGTAAAACTCAACAGTTTAACTCTGGGGGAGTTGTAAAATGAGCCTATTTCCAAAAAAAGTGGAGTATCCCTTTAACTCGTTTTTAAAAAAGCACATATACTAACTAAAAATTAAACTGAAAATATAAAAATAAAAGCTAATTAAAATATTTATAAAAAGTATATAAATAATACAAAAATAACAAAGATTTCGAAGGATTTTAAAAGAGTTAAAAAATCCATTAAAGCTAATCAAAATGTACAATGATCCATATGAAAATCAGCTTCACTCATAATCCTTTAATTGGCTTGAAGAAAATCTTAAAATTACAACATTGTGGAAGTGTTTGTGTCTGCTCATCTCATAAATACGATCATTATGACATGACTTTACAGCAATATTCAACAGTACATGTACGCTGAAAGCTGTTGCCAAACCCGTAGGATTATTTCCTAAATCTGTGCATATTATTATGAAATGATTTGGACAGAGATGCTGCTTATGCTCCGACGTCTTTCAGCCTGGAGAGAAGCTTTACCAAACACACACACACACACACACACACACACACACACACGCGTACAGCTAGATTGAGAATGAACAAACACAACCTGCCATGATGAAACCAGAAGATGACAAATCAGTGGCTGGAGGAGCGAATGTGCAGTTAATAAACCTTTCAAGATGACGACATATGATGACAAAACTACAGATTTCCACTTCATTTTTTAAAATATGTTCATTTGTCAACAATAAATCTTTCCTGAAGAGTTTCTTGGCAATGGAGAAAATGAATATACAGAAGTGTTTTGCTTCAGAACCCAGATTTAACTGTTATAGAATCATAAATACTGAAGTATATTAATATTTCCATGAACTGAATGTAATATCCAACCATATCCAACATTTATAACATCACACAGGCTGAATAGAGAAATTGACAATATTTTAAATGTTGCTAATGCAGTTTGGCAAGATATTTCAAAATTTTCATTCACATTTTTAGAGGGCTATATGTAATAATTCTCATGTATTAATCTTTTTTTACTGTGAACAGCTTGTAGCAAAACCTAAAAAACGAGAACTTCAACGACTTCCTAGATTGAAAGCCTGTTGACTGATTTTTATGTGAATTCAATCAATCAAAATGATGTGACATTTATGCCCTCCTCTCTTTCAACCAATGACACATCTAACGAATGCTTATACAATGTTCAGGATAATACCGAAATAGGCGTTTTGTACTGTAATGTCAACGTGTCACGCAAAGAAAAGGGCTTAATCCAAACTATAGTCTGACAGATCTCAGCCGCTCGAATGCTAGATCCAACGCGCTGCAACTAATCAAAATAACCGTCATCTTTTATATCCTTCCGATTAAATATTTCGTTGCAACAGCTTTAAGTTTTGAATGCTGGCGTACGACATGATATAAGCCGGATAATCCACGGCTTCTTCGCCTCCAAGTTGTGCGTTGAAACCGTTTAATGCACATCTATATTCCTCAGTTACGTCATCTGTCGACATGATGCCGCTGAATCGCAGAGCTGGTGCGAATAAATCCACATCGCCAATCCGCCATGATCAGATGCTGCTTCTATTTCTTAAGCGCTTTCTCTTGTTTTTGAGAGGAATGCGCACGGCAAATGTACATATTCATCTAAACATCGCTCTCCGCGGCGTGGACGATGCCGGGATGTTCGTTAACAGTATATCGGCGCCTTGAGTCACGTTCAGTCTCTCGTACTGTGCGTTACCTGTGCAGGAGCGATGTGTTGCAGTTCACTGAATGACCACCGGTGTCGCTATTAACAAGGGTTTCTAGGGATGCCCGATATATCGGCCACCATATCGGTATCGGCCGATATATGTTCATTTTTAATGTTATCGTTATCGGCTCGATAAGAAAATTTGTCCGATATATTAAAACCGATAAATACTGTATTATTTCCCTCAGCTGAGACGCTTCAGATGCGCACTGTTCAACATGATGATTTTGAATTGCTTGAAATATGATTGGAATCACTTCAAAAAGGAAAATAATGTTAAGTGCAAATCTGTCATATCGGCTACATGAAATTATAATGAGAGCATCATTATAATTGTGTGTTTTTGGGATGTGGCTTTTATTTATTTTTTTGAAATTTTGTTAGTTTTGTTCCAACAGAACAAAGCAAACTAAAAAAAAAAAAAAAAAATTATAATAATAATTCTCAAATCAATTCTCAATAAAATAAAATAAAAAAAATAGATAGGTTACAGGGGAAGATACATAAACATTCACAGGAATAGGCTTCTCGTTTTGAGCCAACACAACAGCTTTCAAGAAAAATGTAAGCAATCGTCCAATGTGAGAGAAACATAGTCCAAATAGGGTGTCCATATCCGACCGAACACGTCTGTAGAGGAATGTAATATACATGTTAAAAATTCCATTGGGATGAGCTCTTTCACATTTAAAATGGTTATGCCATTTTTAATTGAAGGAGTTTTCTCACTTATCCAAAACATCCAAATGTTCGTTCTTGCAGCAAAAGTTAAAATACTAAAAAGTCTTCTATGATATTTATTCAAAATAATACCAGCCGGCAGACCTACAATAAGTGAACAAGGATCAACATCAATTATCATTCCCAGAATATTGCCAATGTGGTCTGCAATTTTCTTCCAAAACAACAGAATTTTGTGATAAGACCAAATACAGTGGGGACGTGGCTTTTAATGGTGAGGCTTTTTTTATTTCAAAAATTATATAAAAATTTGGATTTTGATTTATTGGCCAATATATCGGTTATCGGCTTTCAAATATAAAAAATTATCGGTTATCAGTATCGGCCAAAATTTTCATATCGGTGCATCCCTAGTTTCCGAATTCTACGTATAGCCCCTTTAAATAGTTTTATCTAACGATAAAAACACTTGCGATTACGACTAGTGAACAACACTTTGCCCCGCTTTAAACGCCTGTTTATTGTGCTATCATACCTATGCATGATTATATGACTGGTTGCATTTTATTATTATTTGCATTTGGCTTTGTTTTTCCCTCGTTGTGTCCCATCAGATCTGAAAGTCACGTTCTCCTCGCCGACACCGAGCTCAATCAAAAGCTCTGATACATTTCAAGGTTTCATCTCGGTTCCGCGTCATTTAGCAGGAGCTTTTATTTTTATCTGAGTAATTTGCAGGGTGCTGATGGCAGGAACAGGCCGTCCCGCTGGAGACATCAGTGCCTCGCTCAAGGGTACAGTGGGGATTGTGTTAGGAGAAACTTGGTAACAAAGCACTTTTCTTCAGTGTGTGTGTGTGTGTGTCCTGAAGCTGGCTACTGGACTGAGGAAGATAAATCTCAACAAATATGAATAAATTGCATAACACAGTGTCAGCACTAAAAGAGTGGGATGCAGTGCAACAGAAATAATTATTTCAGAAATAATCATTAAATAGTCATTTGTAGTGACATCATGACTAGAAATGGTGCAATTTTGAAGATACGACTAAAACTAAAACCATAAAAATATGTTTAAAGGTGAACTAAGTAACTTTTTTACCTTAACCGAACAGCTTTGGAGTCATTGTAATGTTTATATTACTGATTTCGTGTTGAATGGTGGTCGTCTCGCACCCCCCTGGTGCCTGTGAGCCGCAAAACCACCCTTGCAACTTTGGGCCGCCGGCCTCAGTGTTAGGAAGTATCGTGTGATATCAGGTCTCGCGAGGTAACGAATTGCTTTACGGCAAAAAACAGATCTGATAAAATTCTGATAAAATGAGCATCAAACAGAAATAACCCGGCGCCGTATACATGTGGTGTTCGAGGAGCACATACAATACAGACTGCCGACAGTTAAACAGGGCGCGCGCAGCTCTTAAAGGGGCCATACCTTATTTCCACTCGTTACAGCGTCCATCCTACTGAACAGATACCGGTGTACAGGGGGAGGGGATCCGGCCGTGAGTGCGAGCCATCTCTGCGTGAGTGCTATTCACGACAGTACAAGTACTCCTCAGCGACTCTAAGGGTCGCTGTTTGACAAAAATGGAATTCCTACTTAGTGCTGCTTTAATTTAAAGGGATAGTTTACTTTGAAATTAATTTTTGGTATGTTTTAGCTTACCTCAAGGGCATCCAAGATGTAGGTGTCTTTGTTTCCGCAGTATTTTCAATTTTGATACTTTTAGGTCAAACCGTTCTTGTCTGTCAGTCATATAATGCAGGTCTATGGTCACCACCTCAAAGAGCATGCACAGAGAAGTCCAAATTAAACATGATTTAATGACTCGTAAATGTAAGTACGCAAGACACGAAACGAGCGGTTTGTGTGAGAAAACGAACAGTATTTATATCGTTTTTACCTCTTGTAACCACAGCCACGTCCAAGTGATCTGAGGGCGCGGGCGCTTCGGTCTGCGCAAGCGCCGGAAGTGATCTCTCGCGTGTGTACGTCACTCATTGTTTACACAGATTTCGGAAGTGATTCGGAAGTATATTTAGATATACAGGAAATCGCAATGGAAGACGATTTTGATATATCAGTTTAGTTTAGTTTAGTTTATTAGTTTATAATAACGTGGACACTCCCTTTTTGAAAGAAAAAGAGCAGCTTTAGCCTCTACGGCTAATTTCCAGCTGTAGTCCCCGGCCAGTTGTCAATAGGCATACATCAATAAAATACATTACAATTATATTTACAGCAGGACTTATTAAATGTGTGACACACAATTCAAACAAGTAAACAAGCAGACACAGATTACAATAGCACAGCAACAATTCATGCAGTAAAACAATACAACACGAAACAATATTCACACAGAGGCCACATTAAGGCCCATACTGGACATAACATTGAGGCAGGCAGCAGAGACCAAGTGGCAACAGCATGAGTCATGTCACATCAAATACACAACACATCTGTCAAGTTAGTGTGTGCAGCTGTAATTGTCAGACAGACCGTTTTTAAGATGTATAGTAAAAGTGGAATACGTATGTTTATTTTTGATTGTAATGGGCAGTGAATTCCAGTTTTGTATCGCTTTAACAGAAAATGATAATTGACCGAATGTGCTTTTTCTAAATGGGATAATAAAATCACCTCGTGTGGTGCTTCTGGTATTCTGACTGTTGTTATGGCGTTGGATTATAAATGAGTTGAAAGGAGCTGGAGCGGTATTATGCTTAATTTTGTGGATCAAACAGATAAAATAAATATAAAACAGACAACGTTGAATTTTTTTTCGCAACCGCGCGAGAGATCACTTCCAGCGCTTGCGCAGACCGAAGCGCCGGCGCCCTCAGATCACTTGGACGTGGCTGTGGTTACAAGAGGTAAAAACTATATAAATTCTGTTCGTTTTCTCACACAAACCGCTCGTTTCGTGTCTTAGGCCATCAATGTGTACTTACATTTACGAGTCATTAAATCATGTTTAATTTGGACTTCTCTGTGCATGCTCTTTGAGGTGGTGACCATAGACCTGCATTATATGACTGACAGACAAGAACGGTTTGACCTAAAAATATCAAAACTGAAACTACTGCGGAAACAAAGACACCTACATCTTGGATGCCCTTGAGGTAAGCTAAAACATATCAAAAATTAATTTCAAAGTGAACTATCCCTTTAAGTGCATTACTAATAAAAAGTATGATATTAAAATAACACTGGGCAACATTAATGAGTGTACATGTAAATAAACAATATAATGACAGCCAATCAGAACATATTTTATATTTATTTTACATTTGGACCATTGAGATTTTTAGGAGGTGAAGCCAGCCAGCGTGAGGCAACAAAACTGGAAACCAATTTGCATAATATTGAATGCATCTATAATCATAGTACACTGAAAATAGTAAAGGTGCTCCTGTAATTTGTGAAGTGTGCATCTGTGTTTGCGTTTCCGGTCAATAATGTCCTCAATCCCTCATGCAATATAAGATCAGGAGTTTATGAGCGTTCTCTCTTGACTTCAGTTACACACACATGCAGATGAGTGTGTGCCGAACGCTGCCAGAGAACTTTCTCACATGTGTGAACCTAAAATATCATGTGATGAGTTTAGCCCATGGCTAATGCAGACGAGGGGTGTTTTAGTTGACTTTTTAGTCATTTTGTTTAGTGCATTTTTATTCGTTTTTGTTCTTTTTAAATATTACTAGTAAGGTTTAATTTATACTTGTTCTTAATTTAATTTTAATTTATTTAATATAATTGTGTATTTCCACTGAGTAATTGTATTATACTTAAATATATCTAAAATGTGTGTGTGTATACACATATATACAGTATATATATATTTATAATATATATATGCATAGATAAATGGGTGTGTGCACACACAATATCTATATAAATATAATAATGTTTATACACACATATATTATATAAACAAAAACTTTAATGTTAGATGCGATTAATCGCGATCAATCGATTTTACAGCACTATTATAATATACACATATTATAACAACACATATTATATTATTTTATTATATTATATTATAATATATAGTTTTTAATATTTTTTTATTTAATGAATGTGACAGTAGAGTCTAAGGTATGAAGATATAATTTAATAAGATTTTGATAAGATTTAATATTTTTATATAATTTTATTTCAGCTTTATTTTAATTAACATTTT
>JARWKJ010000009.1:4954719-4962219 GCA_029959095.1 Rhinichthys osculus | reverse complement strand
TCTGAGTGTGGGTTATGTTTAGTACAGTGGTTATTATTTACTCTGAGAGAGGGTTATGTTTAGTACGGGGGTTATTATTTGCTCTGAGTGTGGGTTATGTTTAGTACGGGGTTATTATTTACTCTGAGTGTGGGTTATGTTTAGTACGGGGTTATTATTTACTCTGAGTGTGGGTTATGTTTAGTACGGGGTTATTATTTACTCTGAGTGTGGGTTATGTTTAGTACGGGGTTATTATTTACTCTGAGTGTGGGTTATGTTTAGTACGGGGTTATTATTTACTCTGAGTGTGGGTTATGTTTAGTACGGGGTTATTATTTGCTCTGAGTGTGGGTTATGTTTAGTACAGGGGTTATTATTTACTCTGAGTGTGGGTTATGTTTAGTACGGGGTTATTATTTACTCTGAGTCTGGGTTATGTTTAGTACGTGGTTATTATTTACTCTGAGTGTGGGTTATGTTTAGTACTGGGTTATTATTTACTCTGAGTGTGGGTTATGTTTAATACGGGTTATTATTTACTCTGAGTGTGGGTTATGTTTAGTACGGGGTTATTATTTACTCTGAGTGTGGGTTATGGTTAGTACAGTGGTTATTATTTACTCTGAGTGTGGGTTATGTTTAGTACGGGGTTATTATTTACTCTGAGTGTGGGTTATGGTTAGTACAGTGGTTATTATTTACTCTGAGTGTGGGTTATGTTTAGTACAGGGGTTATTATTTACTCTGAGTGTGGGTTATGTTTAATACAGGGGTTATTATTTACTCTGAGTGTGGGTTATGTTTAGTACGGGGTTATTATTTACTCTGAGTGTGGGTTATGGTTAGTACAGTGGTTATTATTTACTCTGAGTGTGGGTTATGGTTAGTACAGTGGTTATTATTTACTCTGAGTGTGGGTTATGGTTAGTACAGTGGTTATTATTTACTCTGAGTGTGGGTTATGTTTAGTACGGGGTTATTATTTACTCTGAGTGTGGGTTATGTTTAGTACGGGGTTATTATTTACTCTGAGTGTGGGTTATGGTTAGTACAGTGGTTATTATTTACTCTGAGTGTGGGTTATGTTTAGTACAGGGGTTATTATTTACTCTGAGTGTGGGTTATGTTTAGTACAGTGGTTATTATTTACTCTGAGTGTGGGTTATGTTTAGTACGGGGTTATTATTTACTCTGAGTGTGGGTTATGGTTAGTACAGTGGTTGTTATTTACTCTGAGTGTGGGTTATGTTTAGTACAGGGGTTATTATTTACTCTGAGTGTGGGTTATGTTTAGTACGGGGTTATTTTTTACTCTGAGTGTGGGTTATGGTTAGTACAGTGGTTATTATTTACTCTGAGTGTGGGTTATGTTTAGTACAGGGGTTATTATTTACTCTGAGTGTGGGTTATGTTTAGTACGGGGTTATTATTTACTCTGAGTGTGGGTTATGTTTAATACGGGTTATTATTTACTCTGAGTGTGGGTTATGGTTAGTACAGTGGTTATTATTTACTCTGAGTGTGGGTTATGGTTAGTACAGTGGTTATTATTTACTCTGAGTGTGGGTTATGTTTAGTACGGGGTTATTATTTACTCTGAGTGTGGGTTATGTTTAATACGGGTTATTATTTACTCTGAGTGTGGGTTATGGTTAGTACGGGGTTATTATTTACTCTGAGTGTGGGTTATGGTTAGTACAGTGGTTATTATTTACTCTGAGTGTGGGTTATGTTTAGTACAGGGGTTATTATTTACTCTGAGTGTGGGTTATGTTTAGTACGGGGTTATTATTTACTCTGAGTGTGGGTTATGTTTAGTACGGGGTTATTATTTACTCTGAGTCTGGGTTATGTTTAGTACGTGGTTATTATTTACTCTGAGTGTGGGTTATGTTTAGTACAGGGGTTATTATTTACTCTGAGTGTGGGTTATGTTTAGTACAGGGGTTATTATTTACTCTGAGTGTGGGTTATGTTTAGTACAGGGGTTATTATTTACTCTGAGTGTGGGTTATGTTTAGTACAGGGGTTATTATTTACTCTGAGTGTGGGTTATGTTTAGTACGGGGTTATTATTTACTCTGAGTGTGGGTTATGTTTAGTACGGGGTTATTATTTACTCTGAGTGTGGGTTATGGTTAGTACAGTGGTTATTATTTACTCTGAGTGTGGGTTATGTTTAGTACAGGGGTTATTATTTACTCTGAGTGTGGGTTATGGTTAGTACAGTGGTTATTATTTACTCTGAGTGTGGGTTATGTTTAGTACGGGGTTATTATTTACTCTGAGTGTGGGTTATGGTTAGTACAGTGGTTATTATTTACTCTGAGTGTGGGTTATGTTTAGTACAGGGGTTATTATTTACTCTGAGTGTGGGTTATGTTTAGTACGGGGTTATTATTTACTCTGAGTGTGGGTTATGGTTAGTACAGTGGTTATTATTTACTCTGAGTGTGGGTTATGTTTAGTACAGGGGTTATTATTTACTCTGAGTGTGGGTTATGTTTAGTACGGGGTTATTATTTACTCTGAGTGTGGGTTATGTTTAATACGGGTTATTATTTACTCTGAGTGTGGGTTATGGTTAGTACAGTGGTTATTTACTCTGAGTGTGGGTTATGGTTAGTACAGTGGTTATTATTTACTCTGAGTGTGGGTTATGTTTAGTACGGGGTTATTATTTACTCTGAGTGTGGGTTATGTTTAATACGGGTTATTATTTACTCTGAGTGTGGGTTATGGTTAGTACGGGGTTATTATTTACTCTGAGTGTGGGTTATGGTTAGTACAGTGGTTATTATTTACTCTGAGAGAGGGTTATGTTTAGTACGGGGGTTATTATTTGCTCTGAGTGTGGGTTATGTTTAGTACGGGGTTATTATTTACTCTGAGTGTGGGTTATGTTTAGTACGGGGTTATTATTTACTCTGAGTGTGGGTTATGTTTAGTACGGGGTTATTATTTACTCTCAGTGTGGGTTATGTTTAATACGGGGTTATTATTTACTCTGAGTGTGGGTTATGTTTATTACGGGGGTTATTATTTGCTCTGAGTGTGGGTTATGTTTAGTAAAGGGGTTATTATTTACTCTGAGTGTGGGTTATGTTTAGTAAAGGGGTTATTATTTACTCTGAGTGTGGGTTATGGTTAGTACGGGGTTATTATTTACTCTGAGTGTGGGTTATGTTTAGTACAGTGGTTATTATTTACTCTGAGTGTGGGTTATGTTTAGTACGGGGTTATTATTTACTCTGAGTGTGGGTTATGGTTAGTACAGTGGTTATTATTTACTCTGAGTGTGGGTTATGTTTAGTACGGGGTTATTATTTACTCTGAGTGTGGGTTATGTTTAGTACAGTGGTTATTATTTACTCTGAGTGTGGGTTATGTTTAGTACGGGGTTATTATTTACTCTGAGTGTGGGTTATGTTTAGTACAGTGGTTATTATTTACTCTGAGAGAGGGTTATGTTTAGTACAGGGTTATTATTTACTCTGAGTGTGGGTTATGTTTAGTACGGGGTTATTATTTACTCTGAGTGTGGGTTATGTTTAGTACAGTGGTTATTATTTACTCTGAGAAAGGGTTATGTTTAGTACGGGGGTTATTATTTGCTCTGAGTGTGGGTTATGTTTAGTACGGGGTTATTATTTACTCTGAGTGTGGGTTATGTTTAGTACGGGGTTATTATTTACTCTGAGTGTGGGTTATGTTTAGTACGGGGTTATTATTTACTCTGAGTGTGGGTTATGTTTAGTACGGGGTTATTATTTACTCTGAGTGTGGGTTATGTTTAGTACGGGGTTATTATTTACTCTGAGTGTGGGTTATGTTTAGTACGGGGTTATTATTTGCTCTGAGTGTGGGTTATGTTTAGTACAGGGGTTATTATTTACTCTGAGTGTGGGTTATGTTTAGTACGGGGTTATTATTTACTCTGAGTCTGGGTTATGTTTAGTACGTGGTTATTATTTACTCTGAGTGTGGGTTATGTTTAGTACTGGGTTATTATTTACTCTGAGTGTGGGTTATGTTTAATACGGGTTATTATTTACTCTGAGTGTGGGTTATGTTTAGTACGGGGTTATTATTTACTCTGAGTGTGGGTTATGGTTAGTACAGTGGTTATTATTTACTCTGAGTGTGGGTTATGTTTAGTACGGGGTTATTATTTACTCTGAGTGTGGGTTATGGTTAGTACAGTGGTTATTATTTACTCTGAGTGTGGGTTATGTTTAGTACAGGGGTTATTATTTACTCTGAGTGTGGGTTATGGTTAGTACAGTGGTTATTATTTACTCTGAGTGTGGGTTATGTTTAGTACGGGGTTATTATTTACTCTGAGTGTGGGTTATGGTTAGTACAGTGGTTATTATTTACTCTGAGTGTGGGTTATGTTTAGTACAGGGGTTATTATTTACTCTGAGTGTGGGTTATGTTTAGTACGGGGTTATTATTTACTCTGAGTGTGGGTTATGGTTAGTACAGTGGTTATTATTTACTCTGAGTGTGGGTTATGGTTAGTACAGTGGTTATTATTTACTCTGAGTGTGGGTTATGGTTAGTACAGTGGTTATTATTTACTCTGAGTGTGGGTTATGTTTAGTACGGGGTTATTATTTACTCTGAGTGTGGGTTATGTTAGGTACGGGGTTATTATTTACTCTGAGTGTGGGTTATGGTTAGTACAGTGGTTATTATTTACTCTGAGTGTGGGTTATGTTTAGTACAGGGGTTATTATTTACTCTGAGTGTGGGTTATGTTTAGTACAGTGGTTATTATTTACTCTGAGTGTGGGTTATGTTTAGTACGGGGTTATTATTTACTCTGAGTGTGGGTTATGGTTAGTACAGTGGTTATTATTTACTCTGAGTGTGGGTTATGTTTAGTACAGGGGTTATTATTTACTCTGAGTGTGGGTTATGTTTAGTACGGGGTTATTTTTTACTCTGAGTGTGGGTTATGGTTAGTACAGTGGTTATTATTTACTCTGAGTGTGGGTTATGTTTAGTACAGGGGTTATTATTTACTCTGAGTGTGGGTTATGTTTAGTACGGGGTTATTATTTACTCTGAGTGTGGGTTATGTTTAATACGGGTTATTATTTACTCTGAGTGTGGGTTATGGTTAGTACAGTGGTTATTATTTACTCTGAGTGTGGGTTATGGTTAGTACAGTGGTTATTATTTACTCTGAGTGTGGGTTATGTTTAGTACGGGGTTATTATTTACTCTGAGTGTGGGTTATGTTTAATACGGGTTATTATTTACTCTGAGTGTGGGTTATGGTTAGTACGGGGTTATTATTTACTCTGAGTGTGGGTTATGGTTAGTACAGTGGTTATTATTTACTCTGAGAGAGGGTTATGTTTAGTACGGGGGTTATTATTTGCTCTGAGTGTGGGTTATGTTTAGTACGGGGTTATTATTTACTCTGAGTGTGGGTTATGTTTAGTACGGGGTTATTATTTACTCTGAGTGTGGGTTATGTTTAGTACGGGGTTATTATTTACTCTGAGTGTGGGTTATGTTTAGTACGGGGTTATTATTTACTCTGAGTGTGGGTTATGTTTAGTACGGGGTTATTATTTACTCTGAGTGTGGGTTATGGTTAGTACAGTGGTTATTATTTACTCTGAGTGTGGGTTATGTTTAGTACGGGGTTATTATTTACTCTCAGTGTGGGTTATGTTTAATACGGGGTTATTATTTACTCTGAGTGTGGGTTATGTTTATTACGGGGGTTATTATTTGCTCTGAGTGTGGGTTATGTTTAGTACGGGGTTATTATTTACTCTGAGTGTGGGTTATGTTTAGTAAAGGGGTTATTATTTACTCTGAGTGTGGGTTATGGTTAGTACGGGGTTATTATTTACTCTGAGTGTGGGTTATGGTTAGTACGGGGTTATTATTTACTCTGAGTGTGCGTTATGGTTAGTACAGTGGTTATTATTTACTCTGAGTGTGGGTTATGTTTAGTACAGGGGTTATTATTTACTCTGAGTGTGGGTTATGGTTAGTACAGTGGTTATTATTTACTCTGAGTGTGCGTTATGGTTAGTACAGTGGTTATTATTTACTCTGAGTGTGGGTTATGTTTAGTACAGGGGTTATTATTTACTCTGAGTGTGGGTTATGGTTAGTACGGGGGTTAGTAAGGACTGCAGTGTTAAGTGTGTTATGGTGTTCAGAATCTCAAACTCAATATCTTTTTAAAATCCCTCATTTATAAAAGCATATCAATCTAAAACTAGAACTATGTTATCAGACACACCATTGTCATCTGTTGGCCCATAAACCTGGTGAAAAAACCACAAACCCTGAACGTGTCCCTGTGTGACTGAATGCTGACCCTGAGCATCACAGTCCACAGCCGGTTACATAACAGGACAAATATATCGATTTCACACACCGTCTGCTTTTTCAAATGCTCTGATAGAAACAAAAGAGAATTTGGGATGTCAAAAGAAAGTTAATTATGAAGAAATGTGATTATGTTTACGAAAATGTGTGTGTGTGTGTGTGTGCGTGTGTGTGTGTGTGTGTGTGTGTGTGTGTGTTTCATCGCCTCGGTCCTGGCTGCGTAGATGTATTATGCAGAGTTGGGGAATTCTGCTTAAATAATGCAGTATGCTGCAAGACTGGGCCGTGTGTGTGTGTATGTGTATGTGTGTGTGTGTGTGTGTGTGTGTGTACACTTCTGTACTTCAACTCATAACTCTGAAACTTCCCTGTTTCTATGGCGATAACAGGACTGTGTCCTTAATCCAGCAGATGCACACATACTTGAATACTGTGCAGTTTTGCTGTCAGGTTTCATGTGTTCATAACTACACACACACACACGTAACATAAACTTACTCCAATAATCTTTGTTTTATTTACAAAATCTAATAATCTAATACATTACCAAGACTCATGTTGCAAGACACAAATTATACAGGATTAGTTTCACACTGAAATAACATTTAAGCGCTTCATTCATTCATTGCATATTCTAGATATATTCTCATTAAACATGCAAAGAACATTGAATAGTTGTTAAAGAATTCCACCTTAGCAACTGAATCCTAATAAAAGAACAGCCTCTCTCTCTCTCTCTCTCTCTCTCTCTCTCTCTCTCTCTCTTCGAGTGAAGTGATGAGATCCAGTAAGAGAGAGAGAGAGTGTGTGTGTGTGTGTGTGTGTGTTTCAGATGTGAAATATACAGCACTAAAATACGATATGCTTTGTTGTTTTTCTTGACAACCATGTAAACAAATTCATACGAGTGTCTTCATAGCAACACCAACTCATCGAGCTTATTGCATTAATATTAATTCTCTGCAAATAAATTGAATTTGTAATATAATACGCATATTTGCTTTTCCATTTTACTTTCCTTGTATGTGTGTGTGTGTGTGTGTCTTTTTTAGGTGATGGAGCTCAAAGGTCAGATGCTTCACCTCCCTGAATCGAACTCCATCATGTTCCTGGGCTCGCCGCGTGTTGATAGGCTGGAGGAGCTCATGGGGCGGG
>JARWKJ010000009.1:4932219-4949719 GCA_029959095.1 Rhinichthys osculus | reverse complement strand
GTCAGGAAATGATCAAGAATTGCACAAACACTGTGGATACAGTAACTTAGCACAGCCTCCCCTAAACCTGCAGAAGAAGAGTCTGTGGGATTTCACTCGAGGTTAAACGCTTCTAACAGTTCATGAGCAGTTGAACAATGTCCCCCAGTTGGTTTGAATTGAATGTGGCACCAAATATTTACTACAGGGTTCAAATTTGGCCAAAACACGAGCCTGATGGACTTGTTGGTTGCGGGCACTTGTTGAACAATAACATCTGATCCTTTTACAAACGTAAAGTAGTACAGTTTAAATATTCTCATTATTTACTTCTGTTGCTATGTGGTCGCTAGGCTGTCCTGAGTCGTTTCTACACTGTATTATTACATTATTTTCATGATTTGTTTTTATCTTTTGTCAAAACAACTTAGATAATTCATGTGGTTCAGATAACTTAATATTTTGAGTTTCTATTAATTAAACCAATTTCCTTCATTGCATTAACTCAATTTTTTTTATTTCAATGAACAATATTTTTTTTACAGGCCCTTTCACACCGGACACGTAACGAAAAAGCGAATAGTTCGCGTCAAAACCATTCACATCAGCCGCGACGCGAATTTCCGACGTTCAGAGCTACAACATTTCAAAACTTTTGCACCGACAGCTGAGAAAACACGGACACTTCATCATCATCATCATCATCCAGTGAAGACGAGCTTTTCGTTTTCTTTAAAAGACAGAAAAGAAGGTTTTGTGTGCACCCAATCTTAAAGAACAGAGAGTCTAAAGGGGAGTATGCTAATCTTGTAAAGTAGCTAAAACTTTGCCACAAAAAAACGGCAAAAGTAAGGATTATGCATTAAACATTTGAATTGTTAATTAATAAACTAGTGTTTTCTGTCAGTTTTCGGTATGAGACGCGCTTCAGTTCACGCGCCGGCGCCTCCGTGTCATATTGTCTACTATATTTGCTTCTTATTCCTATTAATCCAGGCAATTTGTTGATGAAACATTGATTAAAATTAAGAATTTATACAAAACTAAATTCACTTTAAAGAAAGGCTTTAAAAGTGGCCAAAATTATGTCTGACCCATTCCAAATGTTTTCGATATATTGGGCTAGGGATGTGCATCTCCATAGCTGAGGCCGATGCGATACGCATCTCGACGCATAGCCAACGATACGATACATTAATAATAATGAATAGTCACAAATATTATAAATCATCAGCAAGCACTTCATCAACTCGCCGGAGACACCAACTATCCCAGCTATTTTATCCCATGCCTCGTTCTTTTTGTCCCTAAGCAAACAACGTGCGTGCGTGCGTTGAGACGCGGAATAGGCCATATAAAAATGCTGTCATTATAAAAGGTTTCTAGTTTCAATGTATTGCTTGTTTTTAGTTTACATTTCATGTTGTGACACTTCTCTTCTCTCGCACATAATGCTGCTACGTCAGAGCGGCCAAAGCGTCAACAAGCTTCGCCTTTGTTTGCTTGTATGTGATTGGCTGAAGCCTTTTCCGTCGCCGCAAAAGTAAAAAAAAATCGACATCGAAGCGAAAAAAATAAAAGTCGTTTTTCCGCCGCAGCACATTCGCGTTCGGTGTGGAAGCACTCATTACACAAACAGCTGATCAAAAAATAAAACTATCGCACGAATTATTTGTGCGTCAAAATCGCGTCCAGTGTGAAAGGACCTTAAGGGTTAATATGGATAACTGCTTACAGATATATATATATATATATATACGTTTATATAAGTTGAACCATCTCGTTTTTGAGGGGGCCCTAATTTTTTGAGTTTCTATTAATTAAACAATTTCCTTCATTGGATTTACTCCCAAAAAAATTTTTTCAGTGAACTAAACATTTTAAGGCAACTTTTTTTAGTTAAACCAACAATATTTTTTTTTACATTGTAGGGCATTAATCAGGATAACAGCTCACATGCATATATATATATTAGGGTTGTCACTTTATGTTCGAAAATCGATTGCACAATCGTTCAGACCAACCAACACAAGTTTCGAAAACGAAAATGGGGAATCGATTTTAACGGCCTTTTTTTTTTTTTTTTACCAAAAATGTGTTTTAGGTGGACAGATCAATACAGTATCAGAACATGTAGGATGCTGGAAAATAACAATGTCTTTTCTGTTTACCAAATTCGCTATTACTTCAATGCAAGTGAACAAGCGCGCCGTTATTTGTTGCTTAGTGACGTGTGTGTGTGTGTGTGTTCAAGTAAGCCAGAAATGCGCAGATTCGCAATGTGCAATACGATGTATTTAATATATCATGAGGATCACGAGTTGCGTATTTGTGCTAAATCCGCGCAGATTTGGCTTACACGAACTTCCCCAGCAAAGAAAGTGAGTAAACACAGAAACACGCCAGATTGGCTCGTGATTTGACAGCGTTTCCCGCCAAAGTTAATTTTTACCCGCATTTGGCGGGTCGGAGGGTGTTAATCTCAATCCCTGAATGTTGCGCTCCTGTTTGTCATTGTGCACGAAACTTCACGCCAATAAATCATCAGAAATATTGCTGACTTGCGCGTCTCAAGCGGCCTCTTTACGCTCGTCCTAATGCCTGTTAAGCCTAGTTCACACTACATGATTTTAAAACGTCGGGCTGAACTGTCCGGTTCACACTACATGACTTGCTCTCTGTGAAATCAGGAGTGTTCAAGTTGTTGAGCTGTTCACACCACACGACACGACGTGATTGCTCCGCAACAGGAGGTAACGCACCACACGAGTTGACAACAACTCTGTCACCCAACGATTCAATCTTGTCTACAAACCACGTTTTGTCACAAAAAATCACGCGATAAAATGAACCGGAAATGACGCGAAACATCACGCGCGCTAATACCCAGCGAAGAAGACGAAGACCCATGCCTTGCTCTGATTGGCTGTAGCTCATGACATCACTGAGGTTGAGTCGCGCGACAGCTCTGGATATCTAGCATGCTAGATATTTTTCTGGGCTCGGCGACGCGTCTGCGAGGCGTCTTTGATGCGTTGTTGGCTCTTTCATACTAACACATTGGCGAGCGTCCATCGTCCGCTAATCCCCCGCGATTTGCACGCGATAACACCCTGACCTGTCGGCAAACTCAACGATTTGCAAATCGGGCTTAAATCGGGCTTATAATCCTGTAGTGTGAACTAGGCTTTAGGTGTCCGTGGATTTGCCTATATGTGGTGATGAAAATGGAAACGTCTTTAGACATGGAAAATCGATTTTACAATCGATTCAATGAACACTTACGTCTCAAAAATCGATCAGGATTTTTCCACAATAGTGACAGCCCTAATATATATATGTATATAAGTTTATTGAATAGGATAAACCCCTTGAGATGAACCATCTCGTTTTCGACAGGGTCAGTCAATACAGAACAAGGGATGAGTGTGTGTGTGTGTGTACAGTAAAGCTGTTCTCTCCGCAGATCGAGACGATAGGTGATGCGTACTGCGTGGCGGGCGGCCTGCACCGGAAGATGGACAGTCACGCCAGGCCGATCGCCCTCATGGCCCTGAAGATGATGGAGCTGTCCGGGGAAGTGCTCACGCCTGACGCCAAGCCAATCAAGGTGATGTTGAAAAGCAGACACTAGTCGAGTCTGCTTTATTCATATACAATACAGATCGTTTCATAGGAGCTTCACAGAAAAATGCATCAAATATCAGACCGATTCAAGCTCTACTTACCAGTGGTGGACGAAGTACACATACCATGTACTTGAGTAAAAGTAAAGATACTCAAGGTAAAATATTACTCAAGTAAAAGCAGAAGTGCTGCCTTTAAACATTCACTTGAGTAAAAGTCAAAAGTATTTGCCTTCAAATGTACTTAAGTATCCAAGTACTATGATTTTTTTATGGCTATAATGTCCTATTATAATTTGTCACAAGACTCTTGCTTAACTCAGTCTAAGTAAAGACTAATGTCACTCTTGGCACACCAATCTATTAATGAAATGACATTAATTAGTCTGATATATATATATATATTTGAATTGAATTAATTTTTTATGTGTTTAATTTTGGAGGGAAGGGGACTGTTCCCGTAAGGTATAAAACATTTACAGTATTTACTGTATATATTTTTCTCCAGCGCCTATGGTCATAATTATTAACATCTTAATGTTATGATATATTCACATAAACCTGCACAACGCCATTAAATACACACACACACACACACACACACACACATATATATATATATATATATTCTATGTTATGGGAGCAGCCAATTTCCCTCCAAAATTAAACACAAGACCGTATTAATGCAGTGTTTCTGCTAGGCTACTCCCCATAAAAAAAGCTATTATATGCAAGTCAGGCAACGTAAGCAATGTACATTATGCGTCAATAGGCTACTTACCGATAATTGCTGCAATAATAGCTGCTGCTCTCTGTCCCGCTTAAAATCATTGTCAACGCGATTTGTTTGGAACAATTGAGAGCTGCACGAATAACGTGACCGCGTGGCGGCGAGATCACTGTTACAACCATCTATGTTCGCAACTCTCATATTTAACGGCTCTGGTTCGCGCGCGGCGCTTAGTAGATACCGGCGCCAAGGCAAGTTCAAAACAAAGCGCGCGCGCTGTACTGTGATTGGTGGCTCGTTTGACCAGTTACGTTTTTATCCACTCATAAATAAAAAGGAACGACTGATTTTGAAAATGTAGTAGAGTAAAAAGTAAGATATTTGACTTTGAAATGTAGTGGAGTTAAAGTAAAAGTCTCCCAAAATTTAAATACTTAAGTACAGATACGCAAAAAAGCTACTTAAGTACAGTAACGAATTACATTTACTTCGTTACTGTCCACCACTGCTACTTACACAATAGTGTTGTTATTATTGAGCTGAAGTCAGTTCAGTATGGCTATATAATTCTACTGTACTATTTTTATTTATTTATTTTTGCAGTATGCATACTGTGACTAGAGTATAATTTTCTGTTTCTATTAAAATACCCATTAGACATACTCATTTGCGGTATAATAATAGGTTAAGTAATGCTAGCTCACTCAAGGTGGGATACAATATCCCATAATACAATGCACGTGACTTAATCTTTCCTTTTGACTTCCTTCTTGACTGATTATTTGATCAACCTGCCAAAACTTCTGGCATTTTATTCTATTAAGATTGCCAGAAATTTTTTTGTTTTTTTTTGTTTTTTGAGTTTTCTAATATTTGTTTCTGATGACTGGACAACACTAAATTAAACATGCAACGAAGTCATGTGACCAAAATGTCGATTTTTGTGTGTGTGTGTAGCAGAGCTAGTGTGGATTCAGGGATTTGAGTCGCATTGAAGTGACTCGATAGGGTTTCATGGGATCGTTCATGTTCCTGATGTCGTTAAGCTGTTGTTGTGCGTTAAAACACGCTTGTCTATTAGCATTTGTTCATTGTGTATAATGGCGGAGCCACGGTTTAATGTGTGGCACACTCTTGTGTGTGTGTGTGTGGTTGTGTTAAGGATCTTGTGTTTAAACTCACCGTGGCAACGGAGTGAGAGTGGAATCTGGTCGCCATGGAGACGGCGGAACACTCCAAGTGCTTGGCGCTAATTGATTGCTACATTGTTGCTCTTTTCTCCCATTTAGAGGGAGTCAACGAGCGAATCGGTGTGTGTGTGTGTGTGTGTGTGTGTTTAGTAGCATCTCTGGGCATGTGCCATGTCTATATTGTAGTGAATGCAGAAATGGTTGTGTTTGTTTGTTTATTTGGTTACACTTTACAATAAGGTTCATTAGTTAACTACCCGAGTTAACATGAACTAAGAATGAACAATACGTCTTCAGCATTTATTAATATTAGTTCATATTAATTCCAACATTTACTAAAAGGTTATTAAAATCAAAGGTTGTATTTGTTAACATTAGTTAATGCTCTGTGAACTAACATGAACAGCTGTATTTTTAACGAACATTTTCTTAAGAGCCTCTACTGTAGTCTAGTCTGTTGCGTGATTGACAGCACTGTCGGCGTGACAACAAGGCCATGAATAATATCAGGGTCGTCGCCGTGGGCGACCATGCATCATCATTAAATGTGAGTGTGTGTATATTGGTGGACTCTCTGTGACATGAGGCTGGCAGTAATAAGATGCCCTTTCGATAACGCTGTTTATGAGCGCTTCAGTTCGGCCTCGACATGTGATTCTCGTGTCTGAAGCCACTGGCATTGACTTTACATCCATTAGATCCTGGCGATTAAGCAGATCTGCTGTGATCTGTCCTATTCTGTCCTGAGTTTGATTGACAGCTGTCAGTCACACGCTGCTGCCCTCGTCAATTCTTTTTTTTAGCACTTGGTGTGTGTGTGTTGCACTATTGACAGTATTGGCGCTTCGCTAGAGTTGCCATGGCGATGCTAGTGTGTGTTAGGTTGTTAAAGGTACACACACACACATGCTCATATCAGCTCTGTTACAAAACCCAGATATCATTTTAAGGCATCATAGGCTGTTAAAAAAGATTAGCTGCGAAATGATGATGCCTTATTAGATATCTTATTTTAGCCACAACATAAAGCAGCATTGCGTGTATTCCTCATGGATAATGCAATCCCAGAATGCACTGCGACAAATGAAAGAATGCATGTGAGGAGTTCGCCCCTTCGCGTGTGTTGCCAATACTTCAAAATATGCACAATCAAGTTGAAATATTTTATTTTTAATTGCATTGAAATTATTTTTAATAATACTGTTTGGTATTGAATGTGTTATCAGCATTTCTCTTTGTTGAGAAACAAATTTGACATAACTTCTCTACAAATAGAATAATAATCAACTTTTTGCCCAATATTTGTGTTATTTTGTGCGTTTTTACGCTGTAAAAAAATATTTTTGCTCCTTTTTCAGTTTGCCTAATCTAAAAAATGAGCTGAAGCAACACAATTGTTGAACATCTTGTCACAACTCAGTTTTATTGTGTTCAGCGCACTTAAACGCATGTTTGTGTGTTGCATTAGCTGAAACTGCACGGTAGAGCTGCACGATTAATCGTTAAAAAATCGCAATCTCGATTCAAACACCCTCGTGATCTTATTCAACATTCAGATCTGCGTCCTGATCCAGAGAAAGCAGTTGTTCAAAAAATCGAAACATTGAGAAAATCTCCTTTAACCCTCTGGGGTCCTTCGGCCCAAATGGACCCGAAGCATTTAATTTTTTTTTTTTTAAATCATAGCTTTATCGGAATGGTCTGAAATTTGGTGACTTTGTTGGTACTTGGTATATGAACACCCCAAAAAATTGAGGACATGATTTGAATAGTCTAAGTGGTTGTAAAAAAAATGGTCACACTCAGGACCTTCGGGTCCAAATGGACCCGCATAGGAAATGAATGGGAAATTGGCAAAAATGTGAAAATACAGAGTTATTTTGTGCGTACAATCTACAAATCAGCCACGATCCAGAAAAAAAGCACACAACAGTGAAGGGGTGAATCTATAAAACATCAAGAGTGCAAAACAGACACATCCACACACACACACACACACACACACACTTTTATACACATACACACTAATAAATTCAGATTACATATGGGTTTTGAATTTTTAAAATGCTCAGTTTGTCCACCAGATGGCATCCATCTCATTTCAAAAATTGCTTTCATGAGGCCTAGGCTTGACTCTAAAATGAAATACAGCTTAAAAACAAAAAAAACAAAAAAAAAACCTATTATATTCAATGGGGAAAAAATGGGTCATAATTATTGCATTAATATTAATTATAAATCATTTTTATTTTTGAAATTATCTCAAAACACCAAAAAAGAAAAGAAAAAATATTATAAAAAACAAGTAAAAAAAAAAAAGATGATTTTTTAAAAATAAATATTAGTCCACCCTTCCGGCCCATTTGGACCCAAAGGTCCTGAGTGTGACTCTGAAATGAAGGACCCCAGAGGGTTAATGTTCAGTTATGTTTATGTGTGGTTATAGTTGTGCTGAAGAGAAGAATTGAGGTTATGATGGTTATAACTCTGGTTAACTCTGCTGTTTGATGTTTCATTCAATCAAAATATCTGTGCTAATATCAGTTCAGTGACAAACTAAATATCCGTTTCTAAAATTAATGGTGCACATATGAACGGCACCACAAAGTCGTAAATACAAGTGGGAAACTCTGGAGTTTATCTGATATTCCAAGTTGGATGTGAGAAAATATGGTGGACACGATAGATCTGTGTTTACAATAAGACTATAAGTCGCATGTACACTATACAATAGTATTGTCCATTTATGATAGAATATAGACCAATTTATGAGTGAAAAAAGTCAATCCTACACTAATTTTTTTCAGTGAAGCTGCATTGAAGCCATCTGTATTGCATGAAGTGCTTTATAAATGAACTTGAGTTGTGTCTTCCTCTCTGTAGCTGAGGATCGGCATCCACTCCGGCTCAGTTCTGGCTGGAGTCGTCGGAGTGATGATGCCTCGCTACTGTCTGTTTGGAAACAACGTCACGCTGGCCAGCAAGTTTGAGTCGGGCAGTCACCCGCGCTGCATCAACGTCAGCCCCAGCACATACCAGTGAGAACACACACACACTCCGCTGATGTGTAACTCTGCTGCAGTGGAGACAGTCACACCTGTTTCTATGGCAACCTGCTTCTGTCGAGATCGTTAAGGATGATACTCTGCAGTCAAGTGCAGCTCTGAAGATCTGCTCACACACACACACACACGTGTTTCAATATGCACCAATGAACACCTGTTTTTGTAGACATCTACACTCAACGTGAAAAATTATGATTAGATGAACACACACTCGACATCAAGCACAGAGATACACCAACACATGCACACACTTATGTGCATATAAAACACACACACACAAACACACACACACACACGTGCACGCTTACACATACTCGACATCAAGCACACACTTTTGTGCATATAAAACACACACACACACACACACATGCACGCTTACACACAGTAAACATCAGGCACACATGCACACACTTATATGCATATTAAACACACACACACACACATGTGCACGTTTACACACACTCGACAGAGAACATCCAAAATACAGTTTTGTGTTTGTTTTATCGCACTTCAACCATGTGCATCTGCAGATTTCAATGGCGATACAAATCTTTAATGGCTATCTATCCATCATAAAAGCACATCCATCCATCGTAAAAGCGCATCCATTCATCATAAAAGCGCATCCATCCATCATAAAAGCGCATCCATCCATCATAAAAGCACATCCATCCATCATAAAAGCACATCCATCCATCATAAAAGCACATCCATCATCATAAAAGCGCATCCATCCATCATAAAAGCACATCCATCCATCATAAAAGCACATCCATCCATCATAAAAGCGCATCCATCCATCATAAAAGCACATCCATCCATCATAAAAGCGCATCCATCCATCATAAAAGCACATCCATCCATCATAAAAGCGCATCCATCCATCATAAAAGCGCATCCATCCATCATAAAAGCACATCCATCCATCATAAAAGCACATCCATCCATCATAAAAGCACATCCATCATCATAAAAGCGCATCCATCCATCATAAAAGCACATCCATCCATCATAAAAGCACATCCATCTATCATAAAAGCACATCCATCCATCGTAAAAGCACATCCATCCATCGTAAAAGCGCATCCATCCATCATAAAAGCACATCCATCCATCGTAAAAGCACATCCATCCATCATAAAAGCACATCCATCCATCATAAAAGCACATCCATCCATCCATCCATCGTAAAAGCACATCCATCCATCATAAAAGCACATCCATCCATCCATCCATCATAAAAGCACATCCATCCATCATAAAAGCACATCCATCCATCATAAAAGCACATCCATCCATCATAAAAGCGCATCCATCCATCATAAAAGCACATCTATCCATCATAAAAGCACATCCATCCATCATAAAAGCACATCCATCCATCATAAAAGCACATCCATCATCATAAAAGCACATCTATCAATCATAAAAGCACATCCATCCATCATAAAAGCACATCCATCCATCATAAAAGCACATCCATCATCATAAAAGCACATCCATTCATCATAAAAGCACATCTATCCATCATAAAAGCGCATCCATCCATCATAAAAGCACATCTATCCATCATAAAAGCGCATCCATCCATCATAAAAGCACATCCATCCATCATAAAAGCACATCCATCATCATAAAAACGAATCCATCCATCATAAAAGCACATCCATCCATCATAAAAGCACATCCATCCATCATAAAAGCACATCCATCCATCGTAAAAGCACATCCATCCATCATAAAAGCACATCCATCCATCATAAAAGCACATCCATCCATCCATCGTAAAAGCACATCCATCCATCATAAAAGCGCATCCATCCATCATAAAAGCACATCCATCCATCGTAAAAGCACATCCATCCATCATAAAAGCACATCCATCCATCATAAAAGCACATCCATCCATCATAAAAGCACATCCATCCATCATAAAAGCACATCCATCCATCCATCGTAAAAGCACATCCATCCATCATAAAAGCACATCCATCCATCATAAAAGCACATCCATCCATCATAAGAGCACATCCATCCATCCATCGTAAAAGCACATCCATCCATCATAAAAGCACATCCATCCATCATAAAAGCACATCCATCCATCATAAAAGCACATCCATCATCATAAAAGCGCATCCATCCATCATAAAAGCACATCCATCCATCATAAAAGCACATCCATCTATCATAAAAGCACATCCATCCATCGTAAAAGCACATCCATCCATCGTAAAAGCGCATCCATCCATCATAAAAGCACATCCATCCATCGTAAAAGCACATCCATCCATCATAAAAGCACATCCATCCATCATAAAAGCACATCCACCCATCCATCGTAAAAGCACATCCATCCATCATAAAAGCACATCCATCCATCCATCGTAAAAGCACATCCATCCATCATAAAAGCGCATCCATCCATCATAAAAGCACATCCATCCATCGTAAAAGCACATCCATCCATCATAAAAGCACATCCATCCATCATAAAAGCACATCCATCCATCATAAAAGCACATCCATCCATCATAAAAGCACATCCATCATAAAAGCACATCCATCCATCATAAAAGCACATCCATCCATCCATCATAAAAGCACATCCATCCATCATAAAAGCACATCCATCCATCATAAAAGCACATCCATCCATCATAAAAGCACATCCATCCATCCATCCATCATAAAAGCACATCCATCCATCATAAAAGCACATCCATCCATCATAAAAGCACATCCATCCATCATAAGAGCACATCCATCCATCCATCGTAAAAGCACATCCATTTATGATAAAAGCACATCCATCCATCATAAAAGCACATCCATCCATCATAAAAGCACATCCATCATCATAAAAGCGCATCCATCCATCATAAAAGCACATCCATCCATCATAAAAGCACATCCATCTATCATAAAAGCACATCCATCCATCGTAAAAGCACATCCATCCATCGTAAAAGCGCATCCATCCATCATAAAAGCACATCCATCCATCGTAAAAGCACATCCATCCATCATAAAAGCACATCCATCCATCATAAAAGCACATCCATCCATCCATCCATCGTAAAAGCGCATCCATCCATCATAAAAGCGCATCCATCCATCATAAAAGCACATCCATCCATCATAAAAGCACATCCATCCATCATAAAAGCACATCCATCATCATAAAAGCGCATCCATCCATCATAAAAGCACATCCATCCATCATAAAAGCACATCCATCTATCATAAAAGCACATCCATCCATCGTAAAAGCACATCCATCCATCGTAAAAGCGCATCCATCCATCATAAAAGCACATCCATCCATCGTAAAAGCACATCCATTCATCATAAAAGCACATCCATCCATCATAAAAGCACATCCATCCATCCATCGTAAAAGCACATCCATCCATCATAAAAGCACATCCATCCATCATAAAAGCACATCCATCCATCCATCCATCATAAAAGCACATCCATCCATCATAAAAGCACATCCATCCATCATAAAAGCGCATCCATCCATCATAAAAGCACATCTATCCATCATAAAAGCACATCCATCCATCATAAAAGCACATCCATCCATCATAAAAAGCACATCCATCATCATAAAAGCACATCTATCAATCATAAAAGCACATCCATCCATCATAAAAGCACATCCATTCATCATAAAAGCACATCTATCCATCATAAAAGCGCATCCATCCATCATAAAAGCACATCTATCCATCATAAAAGCGCATCCATCCATCATAAAAGCACATCTATCCATCATAAAAGCGCATCCATCCATCATAAAAGCACATCCATCCATCATAAAAGCACATCCATCATCATAAAAGCGAATCCATCCATCATAAAAGCACATCCATCCATCATAAAAGCACATCCATCCATCATAAAAGCACATCCATCCATCGTAAAAGCACAACCATCCATCATAAAAGTACATCCATCCATCAAAAAAGCACATCCATCCATCCATCGTAAAAGCACATCCATCCATCATAAAAGCGCATCCATCCATCATAAAAGCACATCCATCCATCGTAAAAGCACATCCATCCATCATAAAAGCACATCCATCCATCATAAAAGCACAAGCACATCCATCCATCATAAAAGCACATCCATCCATCATAAAAGCACATCCATCCATCCATCGTAAAAGCACATCCATCCATCATAAAAGCGCATCCATCCATCATAAAAGCACATCCATCCATCGTAAAAGCACATCCATCCATCATAAAAGCACATCCATCCATCATAAAAGCACATCCATCCATCATAAAAGCACATCCATCCATCATAAAAGCACATCCATCATAAAAGCACATCCATCCATCATAAAAGCACATCCATCCATCCATCATAAAAGCACATCCATCCATCATAAAAGCACATCCATCCATCATAAAAGCACATCCATCCATCATAAAAGCACATCCATCCATCCATCCATCCATCCATCATAAAAGCACATCCATCCATCATAAAAGCACATCCATCCATCATAAAAGCACATCCATCCATCATAAGAGCACATCCATCCATCCATCGTAAAAGCACATCCATCCATCATAAAAGCACATCCATCCATCATAAAAGCACATCCATCCATCATAAGAGCACATCCATCCATCCATCATAAAAGCGCATCCATCCATCATAAAAGCACATCCATCCATCGTAAAAGCACATCCATCCATCATAAAAGCACATCCATCCATCATAAAAGCACATCCATCCATCATAAAAGCACATCCATCCATCCATCATAAAAGCACATCCATCCATCATAAAAGCACATCAATCCATCATAAAAGCGCATCCATCCATCATAAAAGCACATCCATCCATCGTAAAAGCACATCCATCCATCATAAAACCACATCCATCCATCATAAAAGCACATCCATCCATCCATCATAAAAGCACATCCATCCATCCATCCATCATAAAAGCACATCCATCCATCATAAAAGCACATCCATCCATCATAAAAGCACATCCATCCATCCATCATAAAAGCACATCCATCCATCATAAAAGCACATCCATCCATCCATCCATCCATCATAAAAGCACATCCATCCATCATAAAAGCACATCCATCCATCATAAAAGCACATCCATCCATCATAAAAGCACATCCATCCAGGGGCGTAGCCAGGACATTATTTCTGGGGGGGCCAGCTTGGGCCAGTCTTTTATTTGGGGTGGCACTTGATTGTCAAAAACTACTATTTTAAAAATAACGCACCGCGTCACTCAGAGCAGCGGATTTCCCGCGGCTTGTCAGGCCATAAACATTGGATTGAACTTAATTATGGACTGTACACTAATAATGTCTTATTGATAATCCATGTTATTGGGATGGGTGCTAAGATAATGTGCGAGTGCTATGTGTCATGATTATGTGAGGGTTTAGGGACCTTAACAGGTGACTGTGATGTTTTTAGTGCAAATGACAGAAAGACACAATATGAATTGTCATTTTAGGCGATAATTTATTTAGGTAAACCATAGCATTTTAAGACCAATATTCAATTTATTTGTGATAATATAACATATTTAAAGAGAAAGAGGGAAAAGAAAAAACATTACATCACAAATAAATAACAAGAGCAGATAGTATGTCTAATTAGAACACTCCTCTATGTCGACACATTCTTACACATTAAACTGAGTGAGAAGATAACTATATGATCTCACCATTATGCTTAATTATGCTTTCAAGTAGGCCTACCACCAACTTTCTCACCTGTTAGTGGTATCCAGTGGTTAGCTGCTAGTCTCCATTAAAGGATTAGTTCACCTCAAAATGCCTAATTATTTACTCACCCCAATGCGATACAAGATATCCATGTCTTTCTTTCCTCAGTGGAAGAGAAATTAAGTTTTTTTTGAGGAAAACATTTCTGAATTTTTCTTCGAATAATGGACTTCAATGTTTTTAAGTCCAAATCAATGCAGTTCCAAAGGTCTTTGGAGTGCTTCAATGGGCTGTGCACGATCGCACCTGAGGAAGAGGGTCTTATCCTATGGTCTTATCTAGCGAAACGATAGGTCATTAAAAAAAAAGTATACTTTTTAACTACAATTTGTTCAGATTGAGCTGATCTGCAACGTGCATGCGATATCGCCGGCAGAAGTATCGCCCCACTGTTTACAAAGCGACCGTGCGAAGGAGGATAGTTCAAATTGTATTGTATGATGAATTACATATTTATGTCTTTGTGTCATATTATTGTTTAAAATGGTCCTTACGTGTGCGTATCCTGGGTGTTTGTAAACAGTGGGGCGGTAGCCTACTTCCGCCGGCGCCGGCGACATCCACATCGAGCGTGACCTTTCAACGTGATGACGTAGTTCCCGGCGCGTTGTGGGGCTTGTAGCGTAAGTGACAAATTACTTGATAAAAAATTAATAATGCATACATTTCAGCTTCCTTTAGACCGTTGCCGTTCAGGAGGTTTTAATAATTAAATTTATTTTCCCCCTCCTCCGACTGGGGGTGGGGCCGTGAGGTTGGGGGGGCCGGCAGGGGGGCCGAGCCTTGACCAGTGGTGGCCGCGGCCCCCCCTGGCCACCACGTAGCTCCGCCCCTGCATCCATCCATCGTAAAAGCACATCCATCCATCGTAAAAGCACATCCATCCATCATAAAAGCACATCCATCCATCATAAAAGCACATCCATCCATCCATCATAAAAGCACATCCATCCATCCATCATAAAAGCACATCCATCCATCGTAAAAGCACATCCATCCATCATAAAAGCACATCCATCCATCATAAAAGCACATCCATCCATCGTAAAAGCACATCCATCCATCGTAAAAGCACATCCATCCATCGTAAAAGCACATCCATCCATCATAAAAGCACATCCATCCATCCATCATAAAAGCACATCCATCCATCATAAAAGCACATCCATCCATCCATCATAAAAGCACATCCATCCTTCGTGAAAGCACATCCATCCATCATAAAAGCTCATCCATCCATCGTAAAAGCACATCCATCCATCGTAAAAGCACATCCATCCATCGTAAAAGCACATCCATCCATCATAAAAGCACATCCATCCATCGTAAAAGCACATCCATCCATCATAAAAGCACATCCATCCATCATAAAAGCACATCCATCCATCCATCATAAAAGCACATCCATCCATCGTAAAAGCACATCCATCCATCATAAAAGCACATCCATCCATCATAAAAGCACATCCATCCATCGTAAAAGCACATCCATCCATCGTAAAAGCACATCCATCCATCATAAAAGCACATCCATCCATCCATCATAAAAGCACATCCATCCATCATAAAAGCACATCCATCCATCCATCATAAAAGCACATCCATCCATCGTGAAAGCACATCCATCCATCATAAAAGCACATCCATCCATCATAAAAGCACATCCATCCATCGTAAAAGCACATCCATCCATCGTAAAAGCACATCCATCCATCATAAAAGCACATCCATCCATCATAAAAGCACATCCATCCATCATAAAAGCACATCCATCCATCGTAAAAGCACATCCATCCATCATAAAAGCACATCCATCCATCATAAAAGCACATCCATCCATCGTAAAAGCACATCCATCCATCATAAAAGCACATCCATCCATCATAAAAGCACATCCATCCATCGTAAAAGCACATCCATCCATCATAAAAGCACATCCATCCATCATAAAAGCACATCCATCCATCGTAAAAGCACATCCATCCATCGTAAAAGCACATCCATCCATCGTAAAAGCACATCCATCCATCATAAAAGCACATCTATCCATCCATCATAAAAGCACATCCATCCATCATAAAAGCACATCCATCCATCCATCATAAAAGCACATCCATCCATCGTAAAAGCACATCCATCCATCATAAAAGCACATCCATCCATCGTAAAAGCACATCCATCCATCATAAAAGCACATCCATCCTTCATAAAAGCACATCCATCCATCGTAAAAGCACATCCATCCATCGTAAAAGCACATCCATCCATCATAAAAGCACATCCATCCATCGTAAAAGCACATCCATCCATCGTAAAAGCACATCCATCCATCATAAAAGCACATCCATCCATCCATCATAAAAGCACATCCATCCATCATAAAGTGCTCCACAGGCTCCGGATAATAAAGGCCTTCTGAAGTGAGGCCATGTGTTTTTGTTAGAAAAATATCCATATTTAAAACTTTATAAACTATAATTACTGGCTTCCAGCAACGGCCGTACGCTTGTTCACGAGAGAGTGGAGTTTCGGCTGAAGTGTGACCTCTGACCCGACATATGGATATGGATAAATATGGATATTTTTGTTATAAAAACCCATTGCTTTGCTTCAGAAGGCCTTTATTAACCCATATCTAACCCTAACAGAAAACCTTTTGACTTTACAATTAAAACAAACATGCATTATATTAGTTTTTATATATGTCGTTTTCGTTCATGTTTATTTAATTTCTTTTCCATTTGTTTCCCCCTCGTTTCTCAGACTCCTGCGTGACGACCGCTCGTTCACCTTCATCCCTCGCTCCAGGCAGGAGCTTCCCGACAACTTCCCCAAAGAGATCCCGGGAATCTGCTATTTCCTGGAGGCGGGGACAAGCCAGAGCCACGCCTCCCTCACCAGCACTCGCTCCGCCCCCATCCGGAAAGTGTCCTATAACATTGGGACCATGTTTCTACGGGAGACTAGCCTCTGAGATGGCCCCGCCCATTCGCTATGACATCACTTCCTGTAGACTAGTGTTGCCTGTGGCAACTCGTTGCCCCGCCTCTCGACCGGAGCGTTTGTCCTTAGAGGCGTGAACTCACACGAAAGGGGGCGGAGCCAATGGCCCCGCCCTTTAA
>JARWKJ010000009.1:4927219-4929719 GCA_029959095.1 Rhinichthys osculus | reverse complement strand
GCACAAGCTGATTGGCCTCTTCTGCAGCCAATGAGATCGCTTGCTCAACATTTAGCTAGTCTGGTTGATTGTTCACTGTAAGCTGAAGTTCCTCTGAACTCCTCCACCTCCACCTGTCTATATCTGATACGGGATTTATGGATATTATTTATGCAGAAGTGGCATATCTTACATGATCACAGCAGTGCACTGCAAAACAATGCTTTTCTTACTTAGTATTTTTGTCTTGTTTCCAGTCCAAATATCTAAAAATTCTTAAATCAAGATGCATTTATGTTATGTAAAATGACATAAGATATTATGTCTTGTTTTCTGGGGGAATTAATAAAAATGAAGTGAGTTGATGCTTAAAAGAAGCAAAATTATCCGCCAATGGGGTAAGAAAAAATATCTTAATTCAAACAGAAACAACAATATTTTTCTTACCCCATTGCCGGATAATTTAGCTTTTTTAAAGCAAAAACTCACTTTATTTTTTTATAAGGAAACAAAAGAGAATTTCTAGTAAATGCTTCTTGATTTAAGAATTTTTAGATATTTGGACTGGAAACAACACAAAAATACTACTATAATTTTTTTTTTGGCAGTGTGTGATTTAACATTAGCATGAAAACAGGGAGCTAATTTATTTGATTATTTTCGTTTGCATCCAGTGATCTACAGTCTGACAGGATCGTTTGTGTTGATTAGTGGCTTGATTTGCATGGATGCGGTTCCGGACGCTCGCATTAGCCAGATGAGCTGCTTGTGTGAGTTACAGATGGACAGAGAGATTTATCTTTATATGCAAAATCTTAATTAATAAGACCGTGATGATCTGAATTCTCATGCGAATGCCAGTGAGTGACTGACTGAGATTGTGTTGACGGCGAGAAGTGGGCGTGTCCTGTTAAAATAAAATACTGCCCAATATTGGCCACACCCACACAGGAAACGCCCAATCGTGGTTAAGATTGAGTGGCCACGCCCATTTTGACAGTTAACACTGATTGAAATTGAAAACATGTGCAGTTTACATTAGATGATGGAGAAAAACAGCATGATGAACTGGATATTCACTGATAAAAATGTAGCACTGGACTTGATTTCACTGATCAGGAATTGACTGGATGGTGGAAAATGGATTTTGTTTTGTTTTCATCAATTTACAGGTTATAAAGTTACATATGCTACACTAAGAAGCTCTTCTCCGCTCGTCAAATACATATAACATTAGCTTTTAATAGTGTTTCTTGAGTAAAGAAATAGCTGTACTTATTCAAACAAAGTTCTTTATTTACCTTTGCATTGCAAACAAGCAGAGACGCTCCAAAATGTGCAGCACTTCATTTAAGATTGAGGAGGGGAGGAGTTATGAGGTTTGACGGACAGTTTGAAGAGCCAATGGGGTTTCAAGGTTTAGTCACAAGCTCTTTTTAACACTTTTCATTGGTTAAATACTTGCAAAACTCACACACAGACGATATGGGAGAACAATAGTAGCTTATGGAAGAGTATGAGTATGAAGAAGGAAAAAAAAGTAGTGTTTGAGGAAACCTGTTTGAAGACAATCATTTTTGCCCTTCTGTTTGGTGCCACTAATGGTGCTAGTTTGTATCAGAGTCACTGTTTCTAATCAGAAAGCCAGTGAGAGGAAGGTTGTGGTGTTGATGGATGCCTGTTGAGACTTGCAGCTTCTGAAACACTGATGAGTTTGAAACATATCCTTCCAGAACAAAGTAGATGAACATTTCCCCAGCTTAAAAAAAAGCTAAAAATGCCATTCAAATATAATACATTTGATGAACATTATAATTGCATAAATCAAACTTTTAAAATGTAAAATTAATTTATACTTGTTAACTTTTTGATTCCTTTTTATTTGATTAATTTTATATCGTTGAAATATTATACTATTACATTTGCCAGAATGTATTCCTAATTAAAAAAATGTAAAGCGCTCTTCATAATTCGCGTCGTTTCAACGCAGCTTTACAGAAAATGCATATGTTTGCATATGCTTATGATTCAAAAAGTTGTATTTTAAGTGTAAAGCAGTACTTTAACTAACTTTATTGGAAAACTAATAAATGGGTGTGTGATGATATAGTTTCTAAAACAACGCTGTCCGGCGTTTATAATGTTCTGCCATGTTCTGCGATAGAATAAAGTAATTATGTCGTATTCCTCTTCCTGAAACATCCCATAATAACATTACTACAGTAATCTGCTCATTACTCATTCATTCTGACATCATCACATTCAGCCAATCAAATTAAGGCGACTAATTACAGATATGGCATATGAGCAGCAGTGTGTGTGTGTGTGTGTGTGTGTTTGAGCCAGTGATTGAATGAGGAACGTTGTATGTCTTGTTTGTGTAATACTGAAATTTATATTTATGAGAAACTACACCAAATTACTGCTTCTGTCAGCGATGACACAGCACTTTTATTAACCGCTGAAAGCTTTATATTTCCTGAAGAGATTGCCAGTTTGTCAGAGTAAAAGTGCACGATGT
>JARWKJ010000009.1:4817219-4919719 GCA_029959095.1 Rhinichthys osculus | reverse complement strand
TTAACTACCTAAAGCCAGTTCCTTCATGACATCATCCTCCAGGAAATTACATCATTTTGGAGGGAAAACAGCAGCACAAATATCAGAAAATAGATTTAATGAATTCTGAGATGTTTTGTGCTGTAGTATTTGGGTTTGCTTCTCTCTAAACAAATCAGTTTGACAATATTGACATTTTATAAGATGGTTAACATATGAAAACAATGTCATAAGTCGCCTTAAAGGGGTGGTATAATGCCCTTTTATAAAGTCTCTGATGTCCCCAGAGTGTGTATGTGAAGTTTTAGCTCAAAATACCCCACATATAAGTTTATAGCATGTTAAAGTTGTCACTTTTTTGAGGGTGAACAAAAACACACCGTTTTTGTGTCTGTCCCTTTAAATGCAAATGAGCTGATGCTCCCGGCACAGGGGGCGGAGCTTCAAGAGCTCGTGTCCTTTTACCTCACACAGACACGCACTGAAAATGTCAAAAACTTTTAGTCTTTTATGTTCAAACCCGAGTCAGACAAAGATGGAGAGACCCAAGAAGAAGTGACAACATGTAGAAGCAACAGGACATCTCTGAATGGTTAGTTGATGAATTTATTTATCTTCTAGTCATTGATTAGCATATTCTGTCATGTTAATCTATAAATCGCGTTCTCAGGGGGCGGGGTTATGTAAATTTTAGGGTTGGTGATGTCACTAACTCGGGAGGAATAAAAAGCGATTTCTTTAAAAGCAAATATCTCCCTTTGCTTTGAACTTTGAGCTTTGTAATTTTCCAGATGTTGTTTATGCTCAAACAGCAACATTACACACTAACTAAAGTTAGAAAAGTGAAATCATAATCAACCACCCCTTTAAGTAATAAAGGTAAAGTCTCTAGAGTTCTTACAGAACAGGAACGACCCCGAACGAACAAGGAATATATAAACATGTACTTTATTTACATATATTTGCATTCAAGGGTCACTGCTGTTCACTTTGCCTTGAAGGCGCTTCCTTCTTGCTGTGAAATCTCTCCCAGTGGGCGGAGTCTTCCTCGGTTAGGGGCGTGGCTCTAGACACCAGATCACTGAAACTCAAGTGAGTGAACGAAAGGGGCGGAGCTTCACACAAACTTCCACCGTCCGCCTATAAAACAAAGAAGTATGATGTCACGAACTGCGCTGACGTCTAAAGTTGTGTAACATCTGTAAACTCACTTTAGACGCGCCGATATCTGGCTTTCCCAGCGCCACAGCCACGTGATGATCTTTGTCCAATAAGCTCTCCTGAAAAACAGGACGAGTTTTTACGCTTTTTTAACTTCCAACCATTGAATTGTATTACATATAGGCCTAGGCAAGACATATATATATATATATATATATAAATATGTGTGTTTGTGTCTATATGTATATACCCAGAATGCAACAGTGTCGACCCAGATCCGGGCCACATCTGGAACACGTTGCTGTCTAGTTATATACAGTACCATTCAAAATGTTGTTTTTTAATTAATACTTTTTATTCAGACATTTATAATGTCACAAAAGATTCTATTTCAAACGAATTTTGAACTTTTTCTGTTCATCAAAAAATCCTTCCACAGAAATATGAAGCAGCACAACTGTTTTCAACACTGATAATAATCATAAATGTTTCTTGAGCATCAAATCATCATATTAGAGTGATTTCTGAAGGATCATGTGACACTGAAGACTGGAGTAATGATGCTGAAAATTCTGAATAAATTACACTTTACTATATAATCACATAGAGAACTGTTTTTTAAATTGTAAAACTATTTCAGAAAATGACTGATTTTATTGTATTTTTTAAAATATATTTTGATATATATAATAAATGCAGCCCTGGTGAGCAGAAGAGAATTTTCTTTCAAAAATATTAAAAACTCTTAATTATTCCAAACATTTGATCTGTAATGTGTGAATACAGGATGAAAAGCCCAGAGCAATAAAGAACATGAGCTCAGTCTAGGAAGAGAGAAGACGCCTGTGATCTGTGTCACGTTCACACACTCCTCTGACCAGGGGCGTAGCCAGAATTTTATTTTTGGGGGGTCCCGTCTTTAAATGAGGGGGCAACATATATATATATATATATATATATATATATATATATATATATATATATATATAGCCAGATTTTTATATATAGACAGAATTTTATATATACAGGCCTATTCTGGTGGGTGCGGTGATGCGGTGGCGACTCGTGTAACATGTAAGGGTGGCGCTGCCAATAAAGCACCTAAAAGCTGTCACAAAGAACCGGCAAAAGTAATGATTTTGAATATGTAAAAAATATAGCAAGGAGATATTTTAATTGTTTATTAATAAACAAGTGTTTTCTTTGTCGGCTAAGATGAAGTTGACGATGCTGACTCGCGATCTTCAGTAGTGAACGCGCCAGAGAGAAATGTACATTTCATACGGATTACATAAGCAGAGAACAGTCTGTAGGCCTAGTCTGTTTTCTTTCGTTTTGAATTGTTCTGTTTAAAAGTAGACATGTGAGGCAAGTAGGCTAGCCTACCTTATATGCTGAGTTTCGGTTCGGTAGGCCTATTTATTAAATCCTGTTAAAGTCATTAAAGTTGATGAAACATTGATTAAAATTAAGATACAATTAATACAAAACGAAATTCAGGTTAAAGAAAGTTTAAAATTCAGGTTAAAGTGCTTTCTGTTTGATGTCTCTGTGAAAGTTTTAAAGCATCTTTTAGTGCCGCTTTCAGAGCGCGTCGCGTCCGTAATGGAGAACACGTCCATATAACATTGTTTTTTCCTCATAAATGCGAACACGAAAAATAAATAAAATAAAATGAATATTTTATGTAGGCTACTGTGGAGACTAAGAGCCAACCCTTCTTCATCCGGTGGATAGGCCTAGTATTACTTTGGGTTGCGCACTGAGGGTGTGACGTTATTAGCTATAACCATGAGACCGACGGTTATAGTTGAACACCGTCATTAGAACTCTATAACCGGCAAAACCGTGCGTATATTAAACCGTAAAATATTAAAATATTTTTTAAAACATTTTTTATCATAGAGAATGTTTAAATACTAATATCAGCTTACGAGGGAAACGGAGGCGGAGTTAGTGGTGCTTCGGATTCGGAGGCTGAGTGCTGGAGATGATTCGGGAGAGGTATCTGCCCCTTTACCGATAAGAGCGCGCGCTGACACGGAGTAAAGCCTTGTTTGTACTCGACGCGTCCGCACGAGCGCGAAGGTGCGCTCGGCAAAAAAACGCGTTGGGTGCGCAAGACCGGCAAGACCCCATTTCGCTTGGCTGTGTGCATGGCTTTTTTGTAACAGCGCGCGCGGCGCCGCGTCCGAGGATGACCGACTTCAAGCCGAATCTGCCCGAGCATGTATGAGCATGTATGCAGTTTGCGCGTCTAAATGGCAAAGTTAATTTGTTAAGGTTTTGTTTACTGTGTGTGATTCATTTAATGGAAAGCACATTCACTTCTAGTTGTCTTGCTGTTCATTTTAAGAGCGAGTTGTCCCATAACAGACGAACAGTTATTCAACCGAACGTCCTATAACCCCCCCCTCCCCCGGACGACGACGGTTATGTTACGAACCGTCACATTTGACTCACGTCATAACCATCATCACCAATTCTGAAACAAACAGGCACACCCCTTAATCACAAAAAAATATTTTTGCCTCCTAAAGTTTTTTTTTTTTTAAGCAATCAGAAATCTGAGGGGGCCGGACATTTAAATGAGGGGGCCTAGGCCCACCCAGGCCCCCTCGTGGCTACGCCACTGCCTCTGACAGACACACACAGACGAACCAGCACTGCAGGGCCATGAGAAACACACACACACACACACACACACAGACGAACCAGCACTGCAGGGCCATGAGAAACACACACACACACGCACTCACACGCACACACACACACACGCAGACACACTCACACGCACACACACACGCACACACACACACACACACACACACACACACACACACGCAGACACACTCACACGCACACACGCACACACACACACACGCAGACACGCACACACGCAGACACACACACACGCACACACACACACACACACACACGCAGACACACTCACACGCACACGCAGACACACGCACTCACACGCACACACACACACGCAGACACACTCACACGCGCACGCACGCACGCACGCACACACAGACGTACTCACACGCACACAGACACACACAGACAGACGCACACACACACACACACACACACAGACAGACACAGACACACACACACACGCACACAGACGAACCAGCACTGCAGGGCCATGAGAAACACACACACACACACACGCACGCACTCACACGCACACACACACACAGACGAACCAGCACTGCAGGGCCATGAGAAACACACACACACACACACACACACACACACACACACACACACACACACAGACGAACCAGCACTGCAGGGCCATGAGAAACACACACACACACACACACACACAGACGTACTCACACGCACACACACACACACACAGACAGACACACACACACGCACACAGACGAACCAGCACTGCAGGGCCACGAGAAACACACACACATACACACACGCACTCACACACACACACACACGCACACACACAGACAGACAGACACAGACGTACTCACACGCACACACACACACACACTCACACTCACAAAAGCTTCTCCTGAAACGGAGCACTTCCCACTTTGTCAGGACAATCTGTTGTTTATGGATCACAACTTGTAAGTATGTCTTATTATTTGTCGTTGTGTTTTCTATTAACAGTTCTAATCATCAGTTTTATGCAGTCGCTATGAGTCGCTCGCCTGCTAACTGACAGAAGCGTGTTGGTGTAGTGTTTACTGAGGCTCCTGTGAGACTGTTCGCCGCCTCTCAGGAACAATGACTATTTGGCCAGCAGCCATATCACCCTGTAGCCCAAGACTGGTTGCCCACTGAAGCTAAGCAGGGCTGAGCCTGGTTAGTACCTGGATGGGAGACCTTCTGAGAAAACCAGGTTGCTGCTGGAAGAGGTGTTAGTGAGGCCAGCAGGGGGTGCTCACCATGTGGTCTGTGTGGGTCCTAACGCCCCAGTGTAGTGACGGGGACACTATACTGTCAAAGAGCACCGTCCTTCGGATGAGACGTTAAACCGAGATCCTGACTCTCTGTGGTCATTAAAAATCCCAGATGTCTTTGGAAAGAGTAGGGGTGTAACCCCGGCATCCTGGCCAAATTTGCCCAGTGGCCTCTGTCCATCATGGCCTCCTAATCATCCCCATATATATATATACACTGATTGGCTTCATCACTCTGTCTCCTCTCCACCAGTAAGCTGGTGTGTGGTGAGCGTTCTGGCGCAATATGGCTGCCGTCGCATCATCCAAGTGGATGCTGCACATTGGTGGTGGTTGAGGAGATTCCCCCTTCTATGTGAAGCGCTTTGAGTGCCTAGAAAAGCGCTATATAAATGAATTATTATTATTATTATTAAATCCGTTCTGGACGATCCTCTTGTTTGCTAACATTAAGTCTAAATCAGGCTTGAATTGGTCGAAAATTGACACCATTGTTAATATTTACACTAAAGTAGAGCTTGCACTGGGAGAGAGGAGCTGTAATCATGTAAAATATGTGAAAAATAATGTTTTTTTTAAACTATCAGGCATGAAAGCATATTCTAGTACACCCCAAGATCAAGACCTCTTGAAAGGGCATAATAGGAATGAAACTGTGTGCTAAATGACAACAAATCTTGAACAAACACCTCAAATATCCAGTCCTCCTCTTCGCTGTCCAGGAACATGCGTGTCTGCCGGTACACTTGGCCCTCTCGCATCTGATTGGGCGAGACGTGAAACTCCACCCTCTGCAGGTCGAAGCCCAGTCCTGTGCCAATCGCTTTGATGAAGCTCTCCTTCAGCGCCTCCACGCCAGAGAAACCCACCAATCACAGCCAATCAGGAAGGAGACGCAAGGAGAAACATTGTGCATATATATATATATATGTCCTGACCTTCTCACCTACAGCACATTAAATTGATACCAGTACGTGTGTGTGTGTGGGTTAGTGAGTGTATGTGTGTGTGTGAGTGTGTGGGTGGGTGTGTGTGTGAGTGTGAGAGTATGAGTTTATGTGTGTGTGGGTGTTTGAGTATATATGTTTGTGTGTGTGAGAGAGTATGAGTATATGTGTGTGTGGGTGTTTGAGTATATATGTGTGTGTGAGTATGAATATATACAGTATGTGTGTGTGTGTGTGTATAAGAGTCCTCAAATGACCACAGACTGGCACAACTGAGTCATGCTGAAGTGATGAGATCACATTGCCATGGAAACAGTGATCAGAATTGGAACAGTTTCATCCGGTACAATTTCTCTCGCGCTGTGATATGCTCATAGATGTGTGTGTGTGTGTGTGAGTGTGTGTGCGGTCTCGTTGCCTGGAGGTGATGATGATGATGATGATGATGGTGGTGCAGGAAGCAGCCGTTGCTATAGTTACCCAGTGCCTATAAAACATGTCCAGTTGGTCCCAGTCCGAGCCGGCCGTCCGGATGTTCGTCCACTCCAGATCCGTGAACTGGCGATTCATGATGCGGAAAAACTCCTGCGTGGAGCCACTGCCTGACACACACACACACACACACACACACACACACACGTAAAACACCTTACAGCTACAACCGTTCACCTCTGAATTCTACATCAGTGACTTTTATTAAGTGATTTTATAATAAAATCACTACTAAAAGTCACTAATACTGAATACTTAATACTGAATAGCTGTCGATATGCAAATGTGCGCGGTCATATGCTAATGAGCTCATAGCCGTGATGTCATGATTGAGTTGTTTTTGCGATATAGTTCATAAAATGCGAAGTTTTGAGGCAAGGATGTTATAATTTGTATTGCGTCAAAAGATCGAGACAAATCAGTGATTTAATAATCATGCTCTGTAGATAAAAAAACATATTCTTTCTTCAATAATCATGTTCTGCATAGAAACATGAGCTAATGCAGATTCGCGTTTTACAGTAGAGCCAGAAATGAGGAGGTACTGAAGCTTGCTCCTCTCCCAGCCTCACTCCAGCGCGGGTGTAGAGCGACACCTGGTGGCCGCTGCGGGAACTGCAGTGTCTCTTGATTTATGATGGTAGTTGAACAAACTCCGGGTTACAGGATTAGTTTCGAGTTTACAAAACAAAATCCAACCAAGCTTTGTTGGTACCATGAGGCTTTGATCCTGAGTTTAGGAGTGACATCAGTAGCCAACAGCCAATCACACGCTGAGAAAGAGTGCGGTTCATTTCTCGTGATTCACTTCTCTCTTCTGCAGAAAAATATGAATAATTGAAACTAATTTACACAGCAAGCTTTCCTGTAGCTCAAACAATAGTGTTGGCGCTTGCAACGCCAAGGTCATGGGTTCGATCCCCAGGGAGAGCGAGAACTGATAACAATGTAAGTCGCTTTGAATAAAAAATGTATGAAAGAGGACAACTAAAAGAACAAGTCTTGCTGTATCAGTGCAAGTAAAAGTTATGAAGTTAGTTTATACAGTTGATATAGAGAGAATTGAACATTTAAGCTCACATGTAGTCATTTTATAGCTTCATCTATTGATTATAAAGCGTATTTATATTACCTTTATATATATAAACTGTGCGTATTATAATTAAAATTGTACATGTGTGATCGATTAAGGGTATAATAATACACATAAATAATATACAAAAGTATTATTCTAAATCAGCATTACTAAAAGCCAGACGATGTTGTCTGTAAAAATCGTTTGCTGTGTAGTGATCTTTAATGTGGAGTGGAAACATGTCGAGTGACTTTACGCATCAGACATGTGACACTTTGCTCACAGCTGATTGGTCCAAGTTCGGTTTGCAACCTCTTCCCTGGAGCATCACCTGTCCCGGACCAGGAGAGCCGTGGAGTGTAAGTTACTATGGCGATGAAAACTGCTAAAAGCCAAACCACTTTCATGGTGCCTAAACCCAGGGTTGGCACGAGCTAAACATAATCATTTGTTAACTAACAAGTATTCATTACTTGCATTAAAATATTACATTAATAGCTTTTTAGCTAACTGTGATTTTGTATTTGTACATTTCTGAAATGCATAACTTCGACAGTTTCCTCTAAACTGTAATGTGGACTCGTGCACTTTCTGTAAAGCTGCTGAGATGATGTGTGTTGTGAAAGCGCTGTACAAACACACGTGAACTGAACAGCATTAGATGTGCTGTGACTGTTTCCTGCGGACAGAAGATGCGAGTTCACCTGGCCTGCTGGTCTTCATCAGGTCGATGCCCACCGGACGTCCCGGCTCGGCTCCCAGCACAGCGTAATCTCCCTGATGGGACACGTTGAAGCTCCAGTGGGAGGACTGGGACAGGTACGGTTTCCCCCGCGCGGTTCTGGCCAGTCGAAACCCGTCCCAGGATAAACCCATCTTCTCACAAACCAGCTTTCTGATCAGCAGACGTCCGGCCTGGTGTAAGAAACACACACACACACACACACACACACACACACACACACACACACACACGCACAAATATAAAAAATCAGAGATGGGTAAATAACATGTATATCTATCTATCTATCTATCTATCTATCTATCTATCTATCTATCTATCTATCTGTCTGTCTGTCTGTCTGTCTGTCTGTCTATCTATCTATCTATCTATCTATCTGTCTGTCTATCTATCTACTGTATCTATCTATCTATCTATCTATCTATCTATCTATCTATCTATCTATCTATCTATCTATCTATCTGTCTGTCTGTCTGTCTGTCTGTCTATCTATCTATCTATCTATCTATCTGTCTGTCTGTCTGTCTATCTGTCTATCTGTCTGTCTATCTATCTACTGTATCTATCTGTCTATCTATCTATCTATCTATCTATCTATCTATCTATCTATCTATCTATTTATCTGCCTGTCTGTCTGTCTATCTATCTATCTATCTATCGTTCTTTCATTCTATCGCTATATCTGTCTATCTATCTATCGTTCTTTCATTCTATCGCTCTATCTATCTACTGTATCTATCTATCTATCTATCTATCTATCTATCTATCCATTTATCTGCCTGTCTGTCTGTCTATCTATCTAACTATCGTTCTTTCATTCTATCGCTATATCTGTCTATCTATCTATCGTTCTTTCATTCTATCGCTCTATCTATCTATCTATCTATCTATCTATCATTTCAATTTTGGTGACCTTATTTGACAAAAACTGAACTTTTGTATCAAGGCGTTGTGTGCAATGCGAAACTTCAATGGAAATAACATAAAATAACAACAGTGCAAATGAAAAGTAATATCCACACATAAAAAGAAGGGCAAAATACAACTATAACATTGATTATGTATTATTATAACTATTGTTTTTCATTACAACATTTATTATTATAGCATTGATGTTAATTGTAAAAGTCTACTTATCAGTTGTACCCACCATGGCAGATTTCGCATCTTTGGCGAACACGAACTGCCCGATCCGTTCCCTCTCCTCCGGTTGGATGCAACGGGCCGCCAGTGTCCACTCGGAACGGGTCGGTACCCACGAACCGCACCGGAACGCCCACCGGACCCCGTCCATCAACTACTGTAATGTCTAGATATACACATAATTATATAAACGGAGCAATTCCTATAGGGTCCTCACACCATCGGTGCTCAGGCCCTAAATAGCTGTTAATAATTGCGATTGCGATTAATATTAATTATTATTATTACATATTATTATATAGTCTTTTCTGCAATGTGCATCATTTGTTTGGCTGGCGCTGGTTCGCCTGAACATGTGTTCCAAAACACACACAGGATTCCGGAAGAGTATTCTGTGGGCGGGGCTAAACAGTGAGCGCTTCGCTTGATTGGCTGACGGAAAGGGGCGGTGACGCTCGTTGACCAATGGCGCGGGGGATTCGCGCGTTGTCGGAAGTGTTCGGCTCAGTTCGGCAACGTTGTGGAGGCGGAGCGAGACGCGTGTGTGTGGACGGAGTGGATGATGCTTTTCTTCACCGGTGAGTGTTTGAATAAATAATCAAATAACCCTCACACTGTATTGTGTGGTGTGTATTATGACGTTTATTTTATGTAAAGAGCCATACGTGCAAAACATCATAGTATAGGTGCCTATAGAAGCCCTTTCTGGCGACATGTTAGTAATTGAACTGCAAAAACAACCGCCGTACTGAATATGTTAATGTTTTTAATATAAATTATGTTTTATTAGCATGATGCTATGTTGCTGATCATGCGTTATATGGATACACAGCAAAAACACCATAGTTACTAGTTATTCGTGTGTACTATGGTTGTACTATGGTATCCGATGGTAATATCAAGGTACTGCATGGCTACCATATTTAATTATCATATTATTTACATGATTCTCTTAGTTGCTTAAAATAATACAATGATAATACAGTGATTTATGTGGAAAAAAAACTTATAGTAACATTTATTTTACAGTGTCATTGTTACACGTTACATGCAGCTACCATAGTAATAATTGTAAATTATAAATAATTACAACTAACCCCCCCAAAAAAAACCTAATCCTATAGTAAGTTCATGCAGTTACTTAATATTACTCAGCACTTAAATGTGAAGTACAGTGTAACAAAGACACCTTAAAATAAAGTGTAACCGATTTTGGTAACACTTTTGTTTTACGGTGTCCTTCTTGCATATGCTACATGTACTTACCATAGTGATAACAGTAAAATTATGCATAATTACATGCAACTAACCCTCAACCAAACCCTACAGTAAGTACATGTTGTTCATTAATATTTCTCAGTATTTAAATGTAAATTACAGTGCAACAAAGACACCTTCAAATAAAGTGTAACCAATTTTTTTTGTTATTGTTGTTACATTGTAATATCATAATGATTATGGAATAATTTTCAAACTTTATTTGTAAAGGATATACTGTACACTACTGTTCAAAAGTTTGTGGTCAGATTTTAAATGAAATCATTTTATTAAGCAACGCATTAAATTGATCACATTGAAAACTTTTCACAAAAATATGAAGCAGCACAACTGTTTTCAACATTGATAATAATCATAAATGTTTCTTGAGCATCAAATCATCATATTAGAGTGATTTCTGAAGGATCATGTGACACTGAAGACTAGAATAAATTACACCTTACTATATATTCACATAGAAAACAGCTATTTTGCATTGTAATAATATTTCTCGGTTTATTGTATTTTTTAATCAAATAAATGCAGCCTTTTTTCTAAAACAATAAAAAAAATCTCACTGACCCCAAATTTTTGTAGTATATACAGTATGAATATAGTATCAATCTGCACACTCTAAGCGTTCTGGTTTTATTTATCATTGTTTTTTGTGCACATAAAAGATTGAACAGTTCTGTCTAATTCTTTATTACTAATATTTATTGCGTGTAACTAAAAGCGCGTGTGTGTTTGTTGTAGGAGACCTGTGTTAAACGCCTGCACTTTGATGTGGGTCAACATGAACTTGAACATGTGTCCGGAGTGACAGAAACCTTCTCCAGTCATTTCCCAGTAGCCAATCAGCCTCCCAGCATGGACTTCCTTCAGATGAAGCACCTGAAGAGGAAGAGGAAGAGTAACTACAGCGTGAAGGAAACTCAGACTCTCATCCGCGAGATCCACAAGCGGCGTGAGATCCTGTTCTCCCGGCAGCAGAACATGGCCATCAACGAGCTGAAGCGGCGCGCGTGGGAAGAGGTGGCGGACAGCGTGAACGCGCTAGGAGAAGGCGAGCTGAGGACGGCGGCCGAGGTCAAGCGGCGCTACCTGGACTGGCGAGCCCTCATGAAACGAAAACAGCTCCAGGCCGAGCTGGCGTCCGGATTGAAGCAGGAGTTTGAATCTTCGTCTCCCGATAACGAAGCGTCTTTGGGTGGTGGTGACCAGTCGCTGGACCTCAGTGGGTTTTCTAAAGACTCGTCGTGCGACTGGCAGGACCTGACGGACCTCGGGGAGCCCAGCACACACACGCCTGGGGTCAAAATGGAGGACGATGAGGCCAGCAGCTACAGAGTATGTACTGGGAACAGATACATTCATTTATTCATTCATTTCATTTTATTTGGTTTATCATTAACAAATATACAATAACAAATATTCAACTCATCATATACATAACTTTTGATTAAACCAAAGGGTATAGGCTGAAGCTCAAGGCTTATTGACGCCTATCCCTCTCAATTTTTTTTACAACAGTCAAAGAGTGCTCAATTCTCTTCTTACAAACACTTGAAACAACAAAGTCATATATATTAATTACCCAAAACCTATCTATATGAAAGTATCATCTTGTTTCTTAGGAGCCGTTTTAAATCCACTTATTGTTTGTGTCAATTTAAGATCTATATGCAAACAATTCCATAAATTCACTCCTCTTACAGAGATAGTTCTACATCTAATATTTGTTCGTACCTTCAGTTTTTTAAACAAACATGTTCCTTTTAACTCATACTTACAATAACGTTTCTCAAACAAACTCAAAACTTTTCAGGCAGCATTTTATAGTATACTTTATACATTATCAATGTAACCTAGTAAAATTTTAGAATGTTTAATTTAAAAAATAAATCGTTAGTATGATCCCTATATTGTGATCTTGTAATAATACGTAAAGCTCTCTTTTGTTAAATAAAAAGTGGTTGGGTGTATGTCTTATACGTATTACCCCAAATCTCCAGACAATACGTTAAATATGGAACAAATAATGATACATATAACATAAATAATGCCTTCTTATTTAACAAATTCCCAATCTTATTTAATATCGCAACTGTCTTTGAGATTTTAGATTTTACATAATCAATATGCTTTTTCCACCCCAATTTACAATCTAATATAACACCCAAAATTTGTATTTCATTTACTTTTTCTATTTCCTCCACCCCTATTCTTACTTTCACTTCTGTCACACTATTTTTACCCCAAATCATAAACTTTGTTTTACTCATATTCAGTGACAGCCTATTAATATCAAACCATTTCTTAACCCATTCCATCTCCCTTTCCACATTTCTCACAATATCTTTTAACTCTTTCCCAGAATAAAAAAAAATTGGTATCATCCGCAAAAAGAATAGGCTTGAGAACACCTGAGACCCTACAGAGATCATTTAAATATAAAATAAACAATTTTGGTCCCAGGACCGAGCCCTGTGGAACCCCACATAGAATTTTCAGGGGACTTGACATAATTCCATCAACTGAAACAAATTGTGTTCTGTTATTTATATAAGAACAAATCCAAGAATATGCAACCCCTCTGACCCCATACTTAAACAGCTTCTTCAGAAGAATATCGTGATTTATAGTGTCGAATGCCTTTCGAATGTGTTTTCAAATTCGTCCCAGAGCTTTGAGCAGATTTTTTTCTACTTTGGATCAAGTAATCCTCACACCATGGTGCTCTAAAGTCATCAAGTTGGTTCAATTTGGTAAACTAGGCCAGGGGTTTTCAAACTGGGGGCCGCCAGGGGGGCCGCAGCAAGTTGGAAGAAAAGTAAAAAAAAAAAAAAGTAAAAATATTTATATTATTATGAGTATTGTAATGAAATAGCATTATAATAATTTGTGCATAGCCTATCTGAACATTATACTTGTAATGCTAATCTTTTAGAGATGCACCGATTGATTGGCTGGTGACCGGAATTGGACGATCATGTGATTGTCGACCGGCCGATCAGTCTGACATGCTGATTTTAAGCCGGTCTAATGCACTCGGGCGTCGGGCGCCGCATGATTAACATCGCGCAACATCAGCATCCCACATGCACACGGAACGCACATGTAGGAAACCTCGTGAATTACGGCCGTTTCAGATCTCAAGCGCGAGAGGCGCGTACTTTTTTGGCGTACATGTTATCAATGAGTGCATTCACAGAGCGAGCAGGAGTGCAAAGCACAATCTATTTTTGCTGCGCAGCTCACACTCAATTAAAGTGAAAGCACACTTTTGATGGACAAAATAAATATGATTTCACACAAAAAGTGCCTAAAATGCACATAATTTGCATGTCTAGTGTGTTTTAACAAGAACTGGAGTAGGCTATGTCAGAAGAGAAAATGAAGACTCAAAAATATTTATAGAAAATTTACCCATTTAAACTTAAACTTGTCTTAATTATTCAGTTTGGGTAAAACTATATGATGTTATATATATATATATATATATATTATATATTTATATATGCTATATATATATATATATATATATATATATATATATATATATATATAGAGAGAGAGAGAGAGAGAGAGAGAGAGAGAGAGAGAGAGAGAGAAAGAGAAAAAATATTTGTGTGTGTTGTAAAGTGGTTAGAAAAAAGGAAATCAGATCGGCTAAAATCTGTATCGGCAGGTCAAACTCAATGACAAATTGTAATCAGCCTAGAAAATTGTAATAGGTGCATCTCTATAATCTTTCTGATAGGCTGGTATCAAACACCATCACATAATCTGATGTTCACCTAGAGGTTTTATTTATTTCTGCATTTGCTGTAGTAGTGTCGATGGGTTCAATAACACATCCTGCAGAAGGGGGGCCTTGGCCAGAAGCTATTGGTATTTGGGGGGCCTTGGCATGGAAAAGTTTGGGAACCCCTGAACTAGGCTACCGTTCAAATGTTTGGGGTCAGGACTTTTTAATTTTTTTTAAAGGAATTAATATTTTTATTTAGCAAGGAGACATTCATTTAATCAAAATTGACAGGAAAGACATTTAAAATGTTAAAAAGGAAATTCTGTTCTTTTGAACTTTCATTTTATCAAAGAATCCTGAAATAATCAACATTGATAATAATCATAAATGTTTCTTGAGCATCAGATCATCATATTCGAGTGATTTCTGAAGGATCATGTGACACTGAAGACTGGAGTAATGATGCTGAAAATTCAGCTTTGATCACCACTGATTAAAAAAAAATAAAAAAAATAATTGCGACTTTTTATCTCACAATTGCGAGATATAAAGTCAGAATTGTGAGAAAAAAGTCGCAATTGTGAGATATAAAGTCGCAATTCTGAGAAATAAAGTCGCAATTGCGAGATATAAATTCGCAATTATGAGAAATAAAGTCGCAATTGCGAGATATAAAGTTGCAATTATGTGTTATAAAGTCAGTATTGTGAGATATAAAGTCGCAATTATGTGTTATAAAGTCAGTATTGCGAGATGTAAACTCGCAATTGTGAGATATAAAGTCGCAATTCTGAGAAATAAAGTCGAAATTACGAGATATAAAGTCGCAATTGCGAGAAAAAAAGACAGAATTGCGACTTTTTATCTCACAATTCTGACTTTTTTTCTAACAATTGCGAGTTTATATCTCGAAATTCTGACATCTTTTCCCAGAATTGTGAGATATAAAGTCGCAATTCTAAGGGGGGAAAAAGACTAACTTTTGTCCCCTCAGAATAGTTTATATCTCACAATTCTGACTTTACAACACGCAATTGCGATTTTATTTCACGCAATTCTGACTTTACAAAACGCAATTGCGATTTTATTTCACGCAATTCTGACTTTACAACACGCAATTGCGACTTTATATCACGCTATTCTGACTTTATAACCTGCAATTGCGACTTTATATCAATCAATTCTGACTTTATATCTCGCAATTCTGAGAAAAAAAGTCAGAATTGTGAGATAAAAAGTCGCAATTACCTTTTTTATTTTTCATTCTGTGGCGGAAACAAGCTTCCGTAGAAAACAGCTATTTTGCATTGTAATAATATTTCACAATTTTTACAGTTTTTCTTAATCAAATAAATGCAGCCTTAGTGAGCAGAAGAGACTTTTTTCTAAAACAATAGAAATATTCTCACTGAGAAAATGACACTTCTTTTAAAAAACAAAAACTGTCTAAAAACAAAAAAAAATTAAAACTTGTTATGACCGCCATCGTCCGAGGATTAGGCCTTGGATTTTCTGGCATTAGTGAGGCATTATTGGCAACCTATTGTATATTGACATGATATTTATCTTTGCTGAAATGCCCTGAAAATACTAATTAAAGCTATGCAACTTTTTCTGCTCAAAATTTAAATAATGAGTGAATACATCATAAAACAATCTTCCAAACCGTCTATGCCTAACCCTAAACCACTAAGGTAAACCTATAATAATTAGAGCTGCACGATTCTGTATAAATTGAAAATCACGATTTTTTTAGAATAGAGATTGCGATTCTCCCTCAATTCTGAACAGACAACTAAACCAAATAACATGTAATTTACTAGATGTTCAGACAAAATGTTTAATTTAAACAAACAGTCTATTTAAAAGTATTTAATTCATTTGAATCAACATTTTTGAACGATTCTTTTAAATGAACGATTCAATGACTCACTCATAAATACTTCAGTTGTTTCATTACTGAATGAATCAACATTTTTGAACGATTCTTTTAAATGAACGATTCAACGACTCACTCATAAATACTTCACTTGTTTCATTACTGAATGAATCAATATTTTTTAACGATTCTTTTAAATGAACGATTCAATGACTCACTCATGAATACTTCACTTGTTTCATTACTGAATGAATCAACATTTTTTAACGATTCTTTTAAATGAACGATTCAATGACTCACTCATAAATACTTCACTTGTTTCATTACTGAATGAATCAACATTTTTGAACGATTCTTTTAAATGAACGATTCAATGACTCACTCATAAATACTTCACTTGTTTCATTACTGAATGAATCAACATTTTTGAACGATTCTTTTAAATTAACGATTCAAGGACTCACTCATAAATACTTCACTTGTTTCTTTCCTGAATGAATCAACATTTTTGAACAATTCTTTTAAATGAACGATTCAACGACTCACTCATAAATACTTCACTTGTTTCATTACTGAATGAATCAACATTTTTGAACGATTCTTTTAAATGAACTATTCAACGACTCACTCATAAATACTTCACTTGTTTCATTACTGAATGAATCAACATTTTTGAACGATTCTTTTAAATGAGCGCTTCAATGTCTCACTCACAAATACTTCACTTTTTTCATTACTGAATGAATCAACATTTTTGAACGATTCTTTTAAACGAATGATTCAATGACTCACTCATAAATACTTCACTTGTTTCATTACTGAATGAATCAACATTTTTGAACGATTCTTTTAAATGAACGATTCAATGACTCACTCATAAATACTTCACTTGTTTCATTACGGAATGAATCAACATTTTTGAACGATTCTTTTAAATGAACGATTCAATGACTCACTCATAAATACTTCACTTGTTTCATTACGGAATGAATCAACATTTTTGAACGATTCTTTTAAATGAACAATTCAATGACTCACTCATAAATACTTCACTTGTTTCATTACTGAATGAATCAAAAAAATTTGAACGATTCTTTTAAATGAATGATTCAGTGACTCACTCATAAATACTTCACTTGTTTCATTACTGAATGAATCAACATTTTTTAACGATTCTTTTGAATGAATGATTCAATGACAAATACATTTTTTAACAGTCCCTTGTCGCCACCTACTGGTGTAACGATGTAATCGATGCCATCGCTATGTGAAGTGTGACGTTACTTTCAAAAGGTGATTTGCTCTATTTTGATCGCTACCGTAGACATCAGTGTTTATATCCGAACTATAAACTTTTAATCACAGTACTTTTGTGATCATTTGTATTATTGTAAGACAGAAATAATGATACTGTGTGTGAACAGCTGCTTTCTCTGGATGAACACTAGATTTGAATGTTTACTGTGATCGTACTTGTTAAATGTTTAATAGACAGGCGAATCACTTTCATTTAGGAATAAGATCGTGTGGGTCTTTGAATCAAGATTGTGATCTTTTAACGATTAATCGTGCAGCTCTAATGATAATTATTCATATTTTAGAGTTGTCGAGACGGATTTCCGGGGAAACTGCATATTTTAGTCATTTTTTTCTGTGTGTGTTTATGACATATCCCTAAATGAAGTAAAGACGGTCAGGCTACTACTATACAATACGCAGTGGATGAAGCTTGAAGCCACAACAACTGAACCTCGAACCCGAAAAGAGTGTGCAAGCAAGAAGGGAAAGTGACAACATCCGTAATAAACCATGAATCAACATAGTTTGCATAACATCACATATGACTAGGTTCTCAAAACAATGTAACAATCTCAAAACCAGTTACTCCTTATATATAGCCTTGCCAAGTTGTAGTTTCACTGTAATTACGTTCTCATGTAATTCCTAAAACAATCGTCTGAAAGTAACTTGTAGTTTTATGCTTCGACCACTATAGGGCCAGAAGTTTTATAGTATCGCTTTAAAGTCCCCCTGTGGTAAAAAAAATCAATTTTTAATGTTGTTTATGTGTCTATGTGGTGTTTTTAATGCGCTTTAAGACACACCATGTGTAAATCCATAAGTCGACAGCATTGCTGAGTATTTCCTCCTTAAAACTGCAGTGAACCAAAGACAGTCTCAAACACACGGTTTGACAGGGCCGGCCCTGACCAATTTGCTGCCCTAGGCAAGATTTTACCTGGTGCCCCATGCATTACAGCCCATTTCACCCCTTCATTGTGTTGGTGATTATTTAGTCATATACAGTATATATAGCAAGAGCATTACATTTAGCATTCAAGTCAAGTCCCCTTTATTTTTATATAGCGCTTTTTAGCCTACAATACAGATTATTTCAAGGCAGCTTTACAGTGATAACAGGAAAATAATGCAACAAAGTTTGCTCCTCCTGTACAGCAGATCTAGAAGAAAATAGTGTCATAATCAAGCTTAAGTATGTTCAGTGACGGTTTATTTTGTTGTAAAAAAATATTAATTTATCTAATTTATATATAGCTTGCTCTGGATAAAACAGTGATGTCATCGTCCAAATGTCATTCATGCACAAACTATTCATTGAGCACTATAGCAAAAGTGTTTGTTTGGGAGTTGATGGCAGCAATCTTCCACTAAATTATGGCATGGTTCGTGTTTTCAACATGAATGAAACTGCGAAATGTCTTCTTTAATGTCAATTTTACATAAAACATAATAAACCTGTAGCCTATAAATATCGTTAATAATTTTGGCAAATACATTTTAAAAAAATGCCATATATCTCCCTCAAAACTGCACAACTGTAATAGTAAAACATTAAATAATGGAAGTGATAGTAAATGCGTCTAAAAAAGACTGACATGATTGTTACAAATCGCATTGTCTGGGGGCTCTGAAGAACTCAGAACTACTGTTAGCATAAAGTTATAAGGTAAAAATAACTGCCTTTAAATTATAGTATCTTACTACTATGCAATTAGATAAACTGTTCATTCATTACATCACTTTCCCTCTGTCTTTATCCCCTTGTTGTGTCCTCTTCTTTTTGGCACTGTATCTATCGCAGGCTATAATGCTAATTTAAATGTGTCATGAAAATTCGTCCATCCGTCACAATGAGGAAACTTTCACCGTGTCTCGAGCTGGCGCGAGCTGCCAGGCCCGTTTCTAGTGCTTGAGTGTGTTAAGCGCCCTCAAACGAAAGCAATGCTGTCTACATTGGATGCGGCGAGGGGCGACGCTACACAACAAATGACCAACAGTAAACTGACCGCGCGCGCTCTGTTTCTGACGCACTTCAAGCACTCGCTGGGCGGGGGAAGATTGATGCGCTGGACCGGAGTCGGGTGACTTAGTTAAGTTTTTGTGGAGTTGTTTTGCTTTATTTTGTAGTATTTCGAATTAATGGTTTTAAAATAGTATTAGTAAAAAAAAAAAAAAAAAAAAATTCATTCGTTCACTCATTTTGGCGCCCCTATTGAGTGGTGGCGCCCTTAGCATTTGCCTATACCGCCTATGCCACGGGCCGGCCCTGCGGTTTGAAATCGCTGGTGTTTCTGACGTCACAAATGACCTTGTAACCAATCAGAGCAAAGTGTGATCGTCAACCAGTGGATCTCTGAGTGAGTGAGTGAGTGGAGGCGGGGCTCATTTGCATATTCATAGAAGGGTGTCGAGTTACATTCAAGCTACTTTAAGGCATGACGATTTTTTTTTTTTTACGTTTAAAGATGTCATTTTGGTGATCAAAGGTGAGTTTTAAGGGATACAGTTATTGACTACAGGTGGAGTTTAAAATAAAATACCAACTGGCTAAAAGTTACCCTTTAAACTTTTTGCTTCTCTTAAATCCCCTCGTAATCACTGCTAACTTGTTTCTGTTTGTAATTTCCCATCTCCTCAGTTGGAAGGGGAGGTTGGAGAAGGTGGGGAGGGTGAGGACGACGATGAAGACTGTTTTCCCTCCATCCTCCCTGATATGGACCGTGAGGGGCGAGTTCCTGAGGTCTTCGCTCACATCGATGAATTCGGCGTGCTGAGCTCCACGAAGCCCGCGACTGCAGGCCGGGACCTGGGCCTCGGAGTTGGCGGCATAAGCGGGATGGGCGTATCTGGATTGGGCCTGTCCGGAGGGGAGAACACAAGTATACTGGTGGCGCTGGAGAGGCAGAGACTGGACCTGGAGAAACACCGCTTGCAGGTGGAGTCCGAACGACTGCAGGTGGAGAAAGAGCGCCTCCTGGTGGAGAAGGAGAGGTTGCGGCAGGGCGAGGTGGAGAGAGAGAGGTTGCAACTGGAGAAGGAACGTCTACAGGTGGAGAGAGAACGATTGCGATTGGTCTTGCAACAAAACACGCCTCTCCAGCAAAGCCCCGCCCCTTCGACATCTGTAGCCACGCCCACAACGTCATCCTCCGCCCCCTCGTCATCCTCATTGGACGGAGAGAAGGACAGGAAGCTGGCTTGGCCAATGTTAGTGGATTTGGAGGCGGAGAGGCTGAAGTTAGAGAAAGAGCGCCTCCTGCTGGAGAAAGAGAGACTGCAGTTCTTCAAGTTTGAGTCGGGCAGACTGCAGATTGAGAAAGAGCGCCTTCAGGTGGAGAAAGAGAGGCTGCAGCTTCATAAAGATGGACAACAGATGACGCTGCACTCTTGAAACACCATAGATACAGTTGGGTAGGGGGGAAAAAATCATTTTTTCCATAGTTGCCCATTCATTTCTGTGGGAAGAACGAAAACATTTGTGTTTTTTTAAAACTTAATTTTATTTATTTTCCCCCCGAAAAAAAATAAGCTGAAAGAAGTCAAGCAATGAATGCAAGCAGTTCATTAACACATACCTGTCAACACTCCCGTTTTTCCCGGGTTTCTCCCGTTTTTTAGCCCTATCTCCCGGACCCCTCCCAGTTTGTTATTTCTCCCGGGAAACTCCCGTAATTTGCATGGCCCAAACTCCTTAATGAATATTCGGACCAATATGCTTGTGTAATGTTGACCAGTTGCCAGATCTTGTATTAAATGCATAATATTCACACAATCCACACATCATATACAATCAATAATATACCCCCCCCCCCCAATATAATTATACATTCCCCATATTCCATATAATCTAGTTGTTGAATTGCTTGTATTCACAGCACTTCTCTTCAGTGATGTTATTGTTAGCTAAAAAGAAAACTATAACAAATCGTTAACGTTAATTGACATACAAATAAAATAGAATTATGTGAAATTTAATTGGACTAGGTAGCAAAATTACTAAAACTGAAATAAAAATAAGAAATATGGAAATATTTAAAGCAAATATAATAAAAAGGACAAAAGCACATATCAGAGTTACTGAAACTTAAACCAAAATGAAAACTGAACATAAAAACGAATTCAAAATACTATAATAATGTATAAGTAATTAAAATATTGTTTTTCAATTTCGTTAATTCAGTTTTTTTTATTCTGATCTGAAGTGCAAAAATCAACAAGCTTTGCTTTCTAAAAATAGGCAAATTGTACTGCATTTTTCTCTTATTTTTCCCTGCAGAAATGAATGGATATCTATGGTAAACAGGATTTATAGACGCGTCGCCGGTGTATGACGTGTTTCTGACTGTATTTATAGATCAGGTCAGCCCACATGATTGCCTTCTGCTCATGCAAAACAATTCGTGAGACGGTTTTATGCTTGAGTATTGTGTTTTGATGTCTTGTAGAAGTTTATGCAGAAGTATCTGAATGCACTTTTCACATATTGAAAAAAATGCAGATGCTCCTGATGAACTTTTTACAAGATGTTCATATGTTCTTTGTTACCTTACTGTGTTTTAATGTAAAACAGAGAGCTTAAAAAGAGTTGGATTGTATAAGGGCTCTTATGAACGGCTGTGTTCACACTACAGGATGGATGGGGACCAAATCTGAGTCCTCGTTTATCTGGATTCATTTTAAATGTGAATGTATGGTAATGTCCAAATTGTTCCTATAAATGATTTATACGTTCATACGCACAGACACTTGTGAGGCCACGCTTTTATTTTGAAACAATCAGGTTTTTCTCTGGTCTTGACATCAAAGTGGTTTCTATGGAAACTTGTTTCCGCCACAGAATAAAAAAAAAACTTAAAGATAATTGCGAGTTTACGTCTTTGAGAAATAAAGTCAGAATTGTGTGATATAAAGACAGAATTGTGATATAAAGACAGAATTGCGTGATATAAAGTTGCAATTGCGTGATATAAAGACAGAATTGTGTGATATAAAGTCAGAATTGTGTGATATAATGACAGAATTGCGTGATATAAAGACAGAATTGTGTGATATAAAGTTGCAATTGCGTGATATAAAGTCAGACTTACGTGATAAACTGCGAGATATAAAGTCAGAATTGCGAAATATAAAGTCAGACTTTTTCTTGCAAGTGCGAGTTTATATCTCGCAAGTCTGACTTTATATCTCGCAATTATGACTTTATATCTCGCAATTCTGAAACTTGCAATAGTGAGAAAAAGGGTCATAATTGCGAAATATAAAGTCATAATTGTGAGAAAAAGGGTCATAATTGCGAGATATAAAGTCATAATTGTGAGAAGAGGGGTCAGAATTGCGAGATATAAAGTCATAATTGTGAGAAAAGGGTCAGAATTGCGAGATATAAAGTCATAATTGTGAGAAAAAGGGTCAGAATTGCAAGATATAAAGTCATAAATGTGAGAAAAAGGGTCAGAATTGCGAGATATAAAGTCAGAATTGCGAAATATAAAGTCAGACTTGCGAGAAATAATCTGACTTTTTCTTGCAATTGCGAGGATATTATATCTCGCAAGTCTGACATTATATCTCGCAATTTTGACTTTATATCATGCAATTGCGACTTTATATCACGCAATTCTGACTTTATATCTCGCAATTGCGACTATATCTCGCAATTTTGACTTTATATCACGCAATTGCGACTTTATATCACGCAATTCTGAAACTCGCAATAGTGAGAAAAAGGGTCATAATTGCGATAAATAAAGTCATAATTGCGAGAAATAAAGTCATAATTGTGAGAAAAAGGGTCATAATTGCAAGATATAAAGTCATAATTGTGAGAAAAAGGGTCAGAATTGCGAGATATAAAGTCATAATTGTGAGAAAAAGGGTCAGAATTGCGAGATATAAAGTCATAAATGTGAGAAAAAGGGTCAGAATTGCAAGATATAAAGTCATAAATGTGAGAAAAAGGGTCAGAATTGCGAAATATAAAGTCAGACTTGCGAGAAATAAACTGACTTTTTCTTGCAATTGCGAGGATATTATATCTCGCAAGTCTGACTTTATATCTCGCAATTTTGACTTTATATCTCGCAATTGCGACTTTATGTCACGCAATTCTGACTTTATATCTCGCAATTTTGACTTTATATCACGCAATTGCGACTTTATATCACGCAATTCTGAAACTCGCAATAGTGAGAAAAAGGGTCATTATTGCGAAAAATAAAGTCATAATTGCGAGATATAAAGTCATAATTGCGAGATATAAAGTCATAATTGCGAGATATAAAGTCAGAATTGCGAGATATAAACTGATTTTTTCTTGCAATTGCGAGTTTATATCTCGCAATTCTGACTTTATATCTCGCAAATTCTGACTTTATATCTCGCAATTATGACTTTATATCTCGCAATTTTGACTTTATATCACGCAATTGCGACTTTATATCACGCAATTCTGAAACTCGCAATAGTGAGAAAAAGGGTCATAATTGCGATAAATAAAGTCATAATTGCGAGAAATAAAGTCATAATTGTGAGAAAAAGGGTCATAATTGCAAGATATAAAGTCATAATTGTGAGAAAAAGGGTCAGAATTGCGAGATATAAAGTCATAATTGTGAGAAAAAGGGTCAGAATTGCGAGATATAAAGTCATAAATGTGAGAAAAAGGGTCAGAATTGCAAGATATAAAGTCATAAATGTGAGAAAAAGGGTCAGAATTGCGAAATATAAAGTCAGACTTGCGAGAAATAAACTGACTTTTTCTTGCAATTGCGAGGATATTATATTTCGCAATTCTGACTTTATATCTCGCAATTTTGACTTTATATCTCGCAATTGCGACTTTATGTCACGCAATTCTGACTTTATATCTCGCAATTTTGACTTTATATCACGCAATTGCGACTTTATATCACGCAATTCTGAAACTCGCAATAGTGAGAAAAAGGGTCATTATTGCGAAAAATAAAGTCATAATTGCGAGACATAAAGTCATAATTGCGAGATATAAAGTCATAATTGCGAGATATAAAGTCAGAATTTGCGAGATATAAAGTCAGAATTGCGAGATATAAACTGATTTTTTCTTGCAATTGCGAGTTTATATCTCGCAATTCTGAAACTCACAATTGTGAGAAAAAAAGTCAGAATTGTGCGATAAAAAGTCGCAAAAACTTTTTTATTTTTTATTCTGTGGCGGAAACAAGCTTCCATAGGTTTCACCTTCAGATTGTGCATAAGCTGATCAAACGCAGATAAATGTGTTCGCAAACCTACAGGTGCTCAGAGTTTCGCTTATGTGAATAGTCAAATAAAAATCTCATATTTCACCCCATAGTCAAGAGGATAAAATAAGACTATTTAAGTCCCATTCACACCTAGGATGATAACGATGAAATTCCTTAAATCGTTCTAAATATAAAAGAATAGCAGAGCTCACACCACAACCATAACGATAACTGCACAGAGAAACAATATCATCCGATTCAGTTTCAAAAAACACATTTTCCAGCTGATGAATGATAAAAATACACAAAAAACAGCCAATCAGAATCCATCCTGGAGCATTTAAAGCGACAGGCGACAAAACTGCAGTGCGCTTATAATAAACAGAGCGATATCGTCTGCTGGTGTGACGCTAATATAGTAATCGTATCGTTATCATTCTCGGTGTGAACGGGCCTATAAGCACAATACCTTTTCTTATTTTTTTCTTTGGATTTTGAGGTAAAACATGAGATTTTCTTCACAGGTTTGGTGAGATTCCCTCATAAGGGCCTGTAATGTGAATGTAGTCAGTGTTTGTGTGTGTAGTTGTTTTCAGGCCTTGATGATCCCTGAAGTTCAGCTGTCGAGTGCTTGTTGGTTTCTGTGGTCGTGAAGTTCCTGTGGGACGTCACATTTAGGCCTACGTTTATGCGTTGTATCCAGTCAACTTGCGTTGCATTAAAGGTATATGTTTTTCTTATTTGTTTTTTTTTTATTGTTTATTCGTGATTGTTTTATTTTTTCATCCGAAAACGTGCGGTTCTTAGGCCTGTTTCTCACATCTCACATAAGCAGCTCACATTTATTTAGTAAAGTTTCAAATCTGTGCCATTTTTTATTTTTATTTTACACTGATCTTTAGCAGAAAATGTAGTGGAGAGATTATCTGTGAACCCATTTATCAGCATGACATGTTTACTTTCTAAAAAAGTTGTTTTTTCCCCACACACAAAAAAGACAAATAAATTGATGTGCTGCTTCAAAACATGCAGATAATGAATAAAATGCAGCGACATGTTAAAGTTACACATGCAATGAAATACAAAAAAACACTTTCTACAAAGTAAATTGGACTGAATCCACATGATTTAAAGGGACAGTTCATGCAAAAAAAAAACGATGCATGAACCTCACGCTTTTCGAAACCTTCATGACGTTCTTCTGTGGATCTCACAAAAGAAGATATTTCGGTTGAGTAAATGATGAACGGTCTCTTTAAACGGTGTCAGGTTTGGGTTTTAATTCTGTGGAAATGACCATTAGTAATAGCTAACCCCTGATTTAATCATGTATGGCCATTAGTAAAGGAAACTCTCCATGATGTAATCGTAGTGGCAAACAATTTTACATATACACTGAATAAGAGAGCAAACATGCACCAGTTGTCTTTAAAGGTTATTTATTTTCTTGACAGTCATACAGAGTGTGACTGAGGGCATCCTTTCTTCTTTATAGTCTCTAAACGAAGAGACATGTCCCATAACTAACACATTGTTGCATCCTCTGTTCTCAAATTGTTACTTCCTCTCATGAACAACATGTCCCATCCTATACCCTTGAGTTAAGGCCCTTTGTCTCAGTCATACATTACTCACACATTTCTTTTTGTCAAGTCACGTATACAAGGTCACACACACACACACATTCATACGGGTTAATAACAGTATTTCACTCCAGAATCATGGGACTCCATATGCAATCCTCGTGCATTTTAATACCTTAATCTAAGCACTATGAATATAAGAAAATGGAAACGTTTAGATCATATTAAATCTCTTCCACCACGCGAGTAACCCAGATATGATACAGGTGTGTGAAACAGGCCGCACGGTTCAGTTCAGCTTCTCTCTGTTATAAAGAAGAGGAAAACCAAAGCTGTTTGGTGCCATCATGTTTAACGGTTGTCTTTAAAGCCGCTTTCCTCCGGTGAACATGTGCTCATGCTCAGATGAAGGGCGTGTCATTTAAAGACTCAAGGTTTTATGGATGTGTCGTTTTTGTGAGCTGGTGCTGTTAGTGTTGATGGACTCGGAAAGATGTTTTATTGTACTGTACGTGCAATACGTAAATGGTGTATGTGTGTGTGTGTGTGTTTTAAATGTATGTTCCAGATGTGGCAAAGCACAAAAATAAATAGAATTTAAAGAATTTAAATGGTCTGATGAACCCAGTTTTCTTTTCATGTTGAAACAGGAAGTTGTGAATGTTATAAACTAGTTGTTTAATTGTAATAAATACTCGGGAGGAGGTTTTCAAGGTATTTTCATAGTGCGCTTATTTCAAAACATCAAGGAAAATTGGCTTATATTTTTCTCTTTGAATAATGTGTTCAGCTCAACTCTTTGAGAAATGTTGTTTAAAGGCGACCTATTATTCTGTTTTACAACGTCTTGATGCTTTTTTGTGCTCTACTAGAACATGTTTTCCTTTGCGTGATATAAAGTCAGACTTGCTTGATAAACTCTGCGAGATATAAAGTCAGAATTGCGAGATATAAAGTCAGAATTGCGAAATATAAAGTCAGACTTGCTAGAAATAAACTCTGACTTTTTCTTGCAATTGCGAGTTTATATCTCGCAAGTCTGACTTTATATCTCGCAATTTTGACTTTATATCACGCAATTCTGAAACTTGCAATAGTGAGAAAAAGGGTCATAATTGCGAGATATAAAGTCAGAATTGCGAAATATAAAGTCAGACTTGCGAGAAATAAACTCTGACTTTTTCTCGCAATTATGACTTTATATCTCGCAATTATGACTTTATATCACGCAATTCTGAAACTCGCAATAGTGAGAAAAAGGGTCATAATTGCGAGAAATAAAGTCATAATTGCGAGATATAAAGTCATATTTGCGAGATATAAAGTCAGAATTGCGAGATATAAACTCGCAATTGCAAGAAAAAATCAGTTTATATCTCGCAATTATGACTTTATATCTCGCAATTCTGACTTTATAGAGCGTTACTTCTGTCAGTAACGCTCTGTTTTCTTCCTGTCTCTATGAAGCCCCGCCTTCTGAAAAGCACACTGTGCTCTGATTGGTCGGCTGAATCAGTGTGTTGTGATTGGTCGAGCGCTTCGAGTGTGTTTGGGAAATGTCCCGCTCTTACTGTAACCACCAGTTTAACACACTACTAACTAACTCAACCAGGCCCCGCCCCTTTATTCTGCGTGTTAATTATTATAATGAGGAATATTATGACGTGTTCGTTCCTGGAAGAAACTCAAGACTACAAAGGAGGCGTTTCAGGAGTTCAGAAACACTGATATAGAGAAGAACTCATGGAAAACATGCATAATAGGACCCGTGTAATGCCTTGATAAACAGATCACGATTCATCTGTGTGCAGATGAATGACTTTTGTACATGAAACAATCATTTGTAAATGGTGAAGTCATGACGTGTTTCTCACGGGAAGAAAGAATATTCTGGTCAGATCCGTAAACCTGTTCCCTGATATCAGTGTGATTCAGCTTTCATTTCTAGTAGCTCACGGATGTCTGTATTTCTAACAAAAGAGTTTGTGTTAGTCCACAGAAAGCCCATGGGATTGGAGGCGAGGAGTCTTGGAGAAGGAGACGAGTTCAAAACACAGCGTCGGCTGAATGGAAATCTCCAGAGCAAACCGGATTTCCCCCCCGATGAAAGGGTGTGTGTGTGTGTGTGTGTGTGTCAGTGAGAATGAGCGAGATCTGGCCGTCAGATTTCTCCCTGTCTTTCTTTAATAGCATCTGAAGTTCTATTGTGTTTTATAAGACTGGATTATACCTCAGTCCACAGAGCCTCCTCGCTCTGCTTTTTATGATCCAGGGTTCTTGCGTTGCTCTTTGATGCGTTGAGGATCATTGTTGATGTTGCAGCTCGTCTCTCTTCTGGGGGAAAATTGGTATCACTTTATTTTGATGGTCCCTTTAACACATTCTGTTGACTTTTCAACTACATGTCAACTAACTCTCATTGGAGTAATAGTATACTGATGCTTAATATCTGCTAACTCTTTATTGTGTTGGTCCTCCATTTTTATATCAGTTTTTAATATGCTTTAAGACAAACCATGTGTAAATTCATAAGTCGACAGCATTGCTGAGTATTTCCTCCTTAAAACTGAAGATCTCTAGCCTGGTTAAAACCAGACCATTCTCAGTTGTAACTGAGTTATGGTCTGGCAAAGCGTCATAGACAAATCATTTCCAGAGGGGCGTCACCAACGGACGTCGCGGATAGACCTAAACCAATCAGAGCGATGAAGGAGATGACGTATGCAGAGCGACGGAGAAACATCTCCGAGTGTTGTTCTTTGCTCGGTTTTTAACTAAAAGGAAACGTTCAAATGGCTTAAAACAGACGCGATAGCTGATTGGAACGAGTGATGTTCGACGGCGGCATCCATCTCTGTAATGTAGGCTACAAAATCTGCTTCAAATCCCAGCGCTGTCGTCATCGTGTAAAGCCCGCCCCAACGTTTCTGATTGGTGCCTCGATTTCGGCGGATTGGAAATGGGCTTGAATGAGCTCTCTGCCAGACTAACTTTCAGAGCAAATCTAAATTTGCCGGAAGTTGTCTGGGTTTTCCCAGGCTACCAGTGAACCAAAGACAGTCTCAAAAACACGGTTTGAAATCGCTGGTGTTTCTGACGTCACAAACGACCTTGTAACCAATCAGATCAACGTGTGATCGTCAACCAGTGGGTCTCTGAGCTGAGTGAGTGAGTGGAGGCGGGGCTCATTTGCATATTCATAGAACCGCGCATACTAAATGAGGGTGTCGAGTTACATTCAAGATATTTTAAGGCATTTTTAAGGAGTTTTAAGGTATAAAATGATTGACTACAATGGGAGTCAAATGTAAGCAATTGCCTGTTTACAGACTTTCTACTGACTGTAAGTAACTTTGCAAGTACATGTCAACTTATTCTAACTCTAACCCTACCAGTCTACTAATACTCTACTAACACCCTAATGAGAGTTACTTATAGTCAACTGAATGTGTTAAAGGGACCATCAAAATAAAGTGAAACCCTCCAAAAAATGTTTAACTGGTCTTGGTCGGTCATTAGCTGGTCCAAGTTAGTCGAGCATCTCGGACCAGCAAAGCCAGCTGGTTATACCAGTTTAAGATGTTAAGACATTAATAACTTAATGACCAGCTAATGAGTCAATGCTCATGTGTCGGGCTGGTTGAGATGCACGAACAAACACATCGTTGTGTTGAAAGCTTCACAGAGTCAGGAAACATCCTGCAAATGGTTTACTTATGCAGACTCTGCATATTAATCTGGTTAAGGAGAAAGTATTTTACCATAGCAAAAATTCAAGCATACAAAATTATTGCTAAAGTTACTGTGATTCTGAGTAAAGTGTGTTTGTAGTGTGAACCAGCGTTAAAGAAACAGTTCATTATCATTTACTCGTGCAAAATAATGCTTCACAGAACAAAGAAAGTCACACAGGTTTGTAACGACACGAGGGTCTATGAGCAAGTCAATGTTTTGATGGTTTCTAGCTGGTCTTTAGCTGGTTATACCAGTTTAAGATGTCCGTGTGTGTGTGTGTGTGTGTTTTGGGAGAAAAACAAGTTAATGAGCAGCCAATGAGTCAATGCTGCATGTATGACTGTTTGAGAGGCATGAATAAAAACATCAATGTTTTGAAAGCGCAGTTTTTTCTACATTTTGGGGAAGCCAACCTGAAAGTAGTTTACTTGCAACTCTATCAGCATATTCATCTAGTTTACAAGAAAGTATTTATTTTTAACTAGTCATGCACCAACATTTTTCACTGAAAGTTTTCATTCAGCCGAAAAAAGAAACCAAAACAGTTTCAGGGGGTCGAACAAATTTGACATATTGCTACTCAAGCATTATTGTTCTTGTGTGCATGAAATAGTATTTCGGTCAATGATTTTTTCTTTTTTTTTAGCCAAATATTTATGATTGCCGAAATGTTGGTGCATTACACATTTTTAGATAGGAAAAATTTCACACATACATTTATTGATAATTAAAGAACAAAGTTTGTTGGTATTTGTTGCAGCCTTAATATACTGTATATACACTGCCAGGCCAAAACATTTCACTGTTTGGATTTAAATAGACAAATGCTTATGATTGGATCATTAATGCAGTGGTTATTATGTTTCTAGCTTGTTATATGTCTGGCAACAGTTCTTCTAACCCTCATTGATGGAGTGTGTAGCTTTTCATTTCTTAAACAACCATGTATAGGACGGCACATAATGGCCATATTCAAGGATTACAATGTCAAGATTCATCAAAATGTAAAAGAGAATGGTTGGAAGGAGGCCAAATTCATTGAAAGTCTTTGGGATGTGCTGGAGGAGACTTGAAAATCAAGTTTTTAATGTTGTTCATATGTCTATGTGGTGTTTTTAATATGCTTTATGACAAACCATGTGTAAATTCATAAGTCGACAGCATTGCTGAGTATTTCCTCCTTAAACTGCAGTGAACCAAAGACAGTCTCAAACACACGGTTTGAAATCGCTGGTGTTTCTGACGTCACAAACGACCTTGTAACCAATCAGATCAACGTGTGATCGTCAACCAGTGGATCTCTGAGCTGAGTGAGTGAGTGAGTGGAGGCGGGGCTCATTTGCATATTCATAGAACCGCGAATACTAAATGAGGGTGTCGAGTTACATTCAAGGCATTTTAAAGGATTAGTTCACTTTTTAAAAAACTTTTGCTGATAATTTACTCACCCCCATGTCATCCAAGATGTCCATGTCTTTCTTTCTTCAGTCGAAAAGAAATGAAGGTTTTTGATGAAAACATTCCAGGATTTTTCTCCATATAATGCACTTTACTGGGTACCAAACGGTTCAAGGTCCAAAAGACAGTTTCAGTGCAAACTGCGTTCATCAAAATGAACAAATCTTTTTCCGAGTCAATTCGTTCATTTCGGTCGTTAAATGAATCAAATGACTCGTAAAAAGATTCGTTCATTTTGATGAACGAGTTCGAACAGGAGAGTTACACAGAACAGAGCGAGCATGTGAGCTTATAAAACTTAAACTTTGTTATTTCTTTTTTAAATAAGCGATCGTTTTGCTTGATAAGACCCTTATTCATCGTCTGGAATCGTTTAAAGCCCTTTGAACAGTTCAACAGTTTGCACTGAAACTGTCTTTTGGACCTTGAACCGTTTGGTGCCCAGTAAAGTGCATTATATGGAGAAAAATCCTGGAATGTTTTCATCAAAAACGTTAATTTCTTTTCGACTGAAGAAAGAAAGACATGGACATCTTGGATGACATGGGGGTGAGTAAATTATCAGCAAAAGTTTTTTTAAAAGTGAACTACTCCTTTAAGGAGTTTTAATGCATAAAATTAGTCCATTTTAAGTGTTTGCCTGTTTAAATCCAAACAGAGACTTTTTTTGTCCGGGCAGGGTATAAATACATATATTTTTTATGTTCCACAGAAGAAAGAAAGCCATGCAGGTTTGGAAGGACATGAGGGTGAGTAAATGATGCCAGAATTATATATTTTTGTAAACTATCCCAAGAACTACTGTAGTTGAATCAAACTGTAAATCAGGGTCATATTGCATTGACATTTGCTTATTTAATGAATGAAAAGGAAAAAGATGTGCATTTATTGTATAAATGTTCCAGTTTTATTTGAATTGGTGGGTACAAAGAGAAAAACCAAAACGCAAAAACCAAACCAAACACCAAAGGTGAGAGTCAGGAGTCGTGTGATCCTGGTGTGCGATGCGGTGCGGCGTTCACACTCGTGTGTGTGTTTGTGCGACATGTGAAATGTGTGGACATTCATTAAAGGACAAAGACATGTACACACTGCGTTACATCGATTATCAAAACAACTGTTAACAGAACAGATGCCATGGTCTCACACACACACACAACTGAGCTGCTTTAGTTCAGATGTCCCTCTATTATATAGATTCGTTTCTGTATATATAATACTGTGTGTTTATAAAAGATCTCTTAATTACAAGTCAGGTCTCCCTATAGTCATTATTGCAATGAATTATTACCTAAGATGCTTTATAAAAGAATCGTGTTCAGCTTTTACTACTGGTCTATTTACATTTCAGTCCAAAAAAAAGCAAGCGGCTCCCATCAGTGTCTTCTTGCAGAAATCCCGTCGAGATGATAAAAGATGTTGGACGTTTTGTGTCCCCCTTCGTGGCTCCTGAGAGAATATCTACATACGGTTTAGTAAATACAGCTAGTGATTGTGGACCATGTCGTAAATATGCCGTTTTGCGCTCGAGTGAGTTAATACATCTAATGCAGGTTTTGCTGATGATGGACGGCGACGGAACACGTAAAGCGCAGCTAATGTCTTTACATTTACAGTTTACTGGTCTTCTACGTGAGTCTTCGGCAATTATGCGATGATGTTTGTCCTCGAAGTTAGGCTTCAGGATAAGGCATCATGGATCCTTGATGCGACAATGTCAAAAACGTTCGTATCTATGCCGTCCCAACTCGTTTACAATTTTCGACGTCTTTTCCACAGGGGTGTGTGATTTGTTGTGTTTCTTTCCAGGTCCGTCACGTCTTGAGTCCTCGCAAGCCGTGCGGCGACGTGGTTCTCCCGTGGTTGCGTGAATCTGAACTTCGGTAGAGGGGTAAGATGGTTTAAGGCACAAGGTGAGTTTTTGGTTTCTATGGGAGGTCAGACACCACGGCGAGGGCGGGGCCATGTCGATAGGAGGGGCCAGAACGCATGGCCTTAGGACAGTCTGGCGTCAGGACACGCCCATTTTCCCCCAGGCTGCCCGTGATTGACAAGCGGGCCTTGTTTCTCATGGCTTCCGAGAAGGTGAGCTAGAGAAGGGGGCGGGACGAGAGGCGGAGTCAGAAAATGTGGAACTCTTTGGGGGAGGGGAAACAATAGAGACAGAGCAACATCATAATCTGAAAGCCACGCCCACACCGGGGGAGGGGAGGGGCAATCCAACCGTCTCCATTGACTTTGCATTGCGAGAAGCTGCGTCATGGTCATAGAGCCTAAGCCCCTCCCCTCCCGGCTCATGGGACCTTATTTCGGAAAAAATATGTATGGTAGTCAATGGCGAGAGACAACTTATCTTTTTATTCCGTCTGAACTGTGCCCTGAATTACACATATGATGTTTGTCAATTTAAAGATAATTATGAAAGTCAAGAAAGTCGCAGTTTGTCATAAAACAGAAGAGTAACATTTAGTTTTATGTGAAAATCACTCAATGAACTACATCTCCCGGGAAGCGAAACAACGAGCGAGATCCGCTGCTCGTGTGTGTGCAGTCTGGTACAAAACACTCAGGCATGACGGCGTAACGTTACGATTATAACGCAAAACTATAGAAACAATGACAGACGTTAGCTTCAGTAAAGTTAGCCTTCAGTAAAGTTAGCTTCAGTAAAGTTAGCCTTCAGTAAAGTTAGCTTCAGTAAAGTTAGCCTTCAGTAAAGTTAGCCTTCAGTAAAGTTAGCTTCAGTAAAGTTAGCCTTCAGTAAAGTTAGCTTCAGTAAAGTTAGCCTTCAGTAAAGTTAGCTTCAGTAAAGTTAGCCTTCAGTAAAGTTAGCTTCAGTAAAGTAAGCTTCAGTAAAGTTAGCTTCAGTAAAGTTAACATCAGTAAAGTTAGCTTCAGTAAAGTAAGCTTCAGTAAAGTTAGCTTCAGTAAAGTTAGCCTTCAGTAAAGTTAGCTTCAGTAAAGTTAGCCTTCAGTAAAGTTAGCTTCAGTAAAGTTAGCCTTCAGTAAAGTTAGCTTCAGTAAAGTAAGCTTCAGTAAAGTTAGCTTCAGTAAAGTTAGCCTTCAGTAAAGTTAGCTTCAGTAAAGTTAGCCTTCAGTAAAGTTAGCTTCAATAAAGTTAGCTTCAGTAAAGTTAGCTTCAGTAAAGTAAGCTTCAGTAAAGTTAGCCTTCAGTAAAGTTAGCTTCAGTAAAGTTAGCTTCAGTAAAGTTAGTTTCAGTAAAGTTAGCTTCAGTAAAGTTAGCTTCAGTAAAGTTAGCTTCAGTAAAGTAAGCTTCAGTAAGGTTAGCTTCAGTAAAGTTAGCTTCAGTACAGTTAGCTTCAGTAAAGTTAGCTTCAGTAAAGTTAGCATCAGTAAAGTTAGCTTCAGTAAAGTTAGCTTCAGTAAAGTTAGCTTCATTCATTGAGAGAAAATGTGCGCCTTAGGGGTTTGTAGTCTTTGTAATTACGTATTTTCACAGTCTTACACCTCAACAGGTTTACATCAAACTGCGACTTTCTTGACTTTAAAATCTATCTTTTAAATTGACAAACATCATATGTGTAATTCAGGGCACAATTCAAACGAGATCAAAATATTTGTTGTCTCTCGCCATTGACTACCATACAATATTCTTCCGAAATAAGGTCCCATGGTGGTCGACCGGAAGGGGAGGGACTTAGGCTCTCTATTTGTGGCGTGTAACAAAAAACAAAACAACGTCTAAAAGCTGCTATGTGACAAGCAGGGTTTGAAATTAACTTTTTCACTCACCGGACAATTTGGCTACTACATTTTTAAGTTACCAGCCATTCAGACCTTCTACTACCCAAACACATTAAATAAAAAAATAAAACAGATTAACTATGTCACAGCTTATAATATATATATATAAAATTTGGATTTCATACAATTCATTTAATATTTAAACAAAATCCTGTCATCCAGCCTTCTCTTCCTTTCCTCTTTCATCCTCGTCCTTTTCACCAGAAATGTGTTTAAGGTGGACAGATCAATACAGTACAAAGAACATCAAAAGAATTTAGGATTATTGTTAACCAAATGCTTTTTAATCTTCGCTATTGCTTCAATGCAAATGAACAAGCGTGACGTTATTTGTTGCGTAGTGACGTGTGTGTTCAGGTAAGCCGGATACGCTGTATTTAATAAATCATGATGACTTAGAAGTTCAGTATTTGCGCTAAATCTGCACAGATTTTGTTTACACAAACTTTACCAGCAAAGTCAGTAAACATAATAAGTAACACGCCAAATTGGATTTGACAGCGTTACACGCCACAGCTGATTTTTACCCAAATTTGGCGGGTGTTCATTTCAAACCCTGGAGACAAGGTGTACAACAAACAAGCTAAAAAATCCAGAAATAAGTTTTCATAAGCTTGTATAAAAAACGAGCGTTTAAGGACACAAAAGTGCATACAGGCTGGAACGAATGGGTAAATTGTGGGATCCTGACACTCATGCACTAAAAATACACTACGTGTGCAGTAAACATTTTGTCACTGTAAGTCAAATATCCAAATGTCAAATTTCTCAGAAGTGCGAGATATAAAGTCAGAATTGCGAGATATAAAGTCAGAATTGCGAGATATAAAGTCGCAATTGCGTGTTATAAAGTCGGAATTGCGAGATATAAAGTCGCAATTGCGTGTTATAAAGTCAGAATTGCGAGATATAAGTCAGAATTGCGTGAAATAAAGTCGCAATTGCGTGTTATAAAGTCAGAATTGCGAGTGAAAAGTCAGAAGTGCGAGATATAAAGTCAGAATTGCGAGATATAAAGTCAGAATTGCGAGATATAAAGTCGCAATTGCGTGTTATAAAGTCAGAATTGCGAGATATAAGTCAGAATTGCGTGAAATAAAGTCGCAATTGCGTGTTATAAAGTCAGAATTGCGAGATATAAGTCAGAATTGATTGATATAAAGTCGGAATTGCGTGTTGTAAAGTCAGAATTGTGAGATATAGAGTCAGAATTGTGTGATATAAAGTCGCAATTGCGTGTTATAAAGTCAGAATTGCGAGATATGTCAGAATTCCGTGAAATAAAGTCGCAATTGCGTGTTGTAAAGTCAGAATTGCGAGATATAAAGTCAGAATTGATTGATATAAAGTCGCAATTGCGTGTTATAAAATCAGAATTGCGAGATATAAGTCAGAATTGCGTGAAATAAAGTCGCAATTGCGTGTTATAAAGTCAGAATTGCGTGATAAAAGTCAGAATTGATTGATATAAAGTCGCAATTGCGTGTTATAAAGTCAGAATTGCGAGATATAAGTCAGAATTGCGAGATAAAAGTCAGAATTGCGTGAAATAAAGTCGCAATTGCGTGTTATAAAGTCAGAATTGCGAGATAAAAGTCAGAATTGATTGATATAAAGTCGAAATTGCGTGTTGTAAAGTCAGAATTGTGAGATATAAAGTCAGATTTGCAAGATATAAAGTCAGAATTGCATGATATAAAGTCGAAATTGCGTGTTGTAAACTCAGAATTGTGAGATATAAACCATTCTGAGGGGACAAAAGTTAGTCTTTTTTTCCCTTAGAATTGGCCTGATAACTCGCAATTGCGAGTTTATATCTCACAATTCTGAGAAAAGATGTCAGAATTTCAAGATACAATCTCGCAATTATGTGATATAAAGTCAGAATTGCGAGATGTAAATTCGCAATTGTGAGAAAAAAAGTCAGAATTGTGAGATAAAAAGTCTCAATTCTGTCTTTTTTTCTCGCAATTGCGACTTTATTTCTCAGAATTGCGACTTTATATCTCGCAATTGCGACTTTATTTCTCAGAATTGTTACTTTATATCTCGCAATTGCGACTTTATTTCTCACAAGTCTGACTTCATCTCTCGCAATTGTGAGATAAAAAGTCGCAATTATTTTTTCACTTTTGTATTCAGTGGCGGAAACAAGCTTCCATACATAGCAGCTTTTAGACATTGTTTTGTTTTTTGTTATAAGTCAGAAATAACAAGGAGGCAATGCAAAGTCAATAGAGACGATTGGATTGCCTCTATTGACTTTGCATTGCGAGATGTAAATTCGCAATTGTGAGAAAAAAAGTCAGAATTGTGAGATAAAAAGTCTCAATTCTGTCTTTTTTTCTCGCAATTGCGACTTTATTTCTCAGAATTGCGACTTTATATCTCGCAATTGCGACTTTATTTCTCAGAATTGTTACTTTATATCTCGCAATTGCGACTTTATTTCTCACAAGTCTGACTTCATCTCTCGCAATTGTGAGATAAAAAGTCGCAATTATTTTTTCACTTTTGTATTCAGTGGTGGAAACAAGCTTCCATACATAGCAGCTTTTAGACATTGTTTTGTTTTTTGTTATAAGTCAGAAATAACAAGGAGGCAATGCAAAGTCAATAGAGACGATTGGATTGCCTCCCCCCCCCCGGTGTGGGCGTGGCCTAAATGCGCTCCGTCTCTATATGCAAATGACACAGTGACATCACAACGGATCCACTCGACACATTCACAGCGACAGAACGGAGAAAAGCTCAAGCCCGCCACAAACAAATACAGAAAACATCTAAAAAATGTACAACATAGCTAGACATCTGCATTTCTAACGCAAGCATGCAGCCCTTCGCCCGCTAATTCTAGGGTTTTAATTTGTAAAGTGTCCCGTAACAGTCAACACTTTATACGTTCACACTGCTAATGTTTCATAAGCAGGGATTTAGAGGTCGGTCTAAAACGTTATTCGGTATCAGTACGGCATTATAGATTGGTTTGCTGATGTCACTAACAACAAAAGAAAGTGAAACGCAACCAAACATCATTAAACCAACAGCCGTTTGATCTATAATGCCCTACTCTACCAAATAACCCATTGCTAGCAGCAGATCTCAACTGGTTTTGCTACGAGACTTCCAGAATAGTTCATTTTTAACCCTTATATTATGTTCAATTCGATTTGTTTGAGTATGTTTTAGTTTTTTTTTCTTGATATTTTGTGACTTTTTCGCTTTTAGGATTATGAACATACATGCAAATGTCATGTTTTTATGTCAGTTTTCTCTAATTTACATTTATGCATTTAGCAGATGCTTTTATCCAAAGAAATGCACACCGCATTGATGGCGTATATTTTTTATCAGCTTTAGGAAAGCACACAGAATAAGTGCTTTTCACATTTTACAAAAGTTTTAAAAAATCGTTATAATACTGTTTATAAAATGTAGTTTCGTGAAAAAGTTGTCTAATACAGGTTTAAAAAGTCATGTGTTCGCATGTTGAAGGTTTACTGTTTTTGCCTGATTTTTTTTTTTCATGTAGTGTGTGATTTTTGGTGAAATATGTTTAATCCAATTAGAGTCAATTTCACCCGCACCATAAAATCGCACTACAGGCCAGATTTACTAAATTTACAAATACGCGTGAGAGCGCGAAACCTAAAAGTGCCGATGGGAGAGGAAATTTCGTGTGATTTACTAACAAATTAAAGAACAGACGCAGCCGGATCATTTCCATAATTACCAACACAATCTACCAAGAGCAGAGCAAATTAAGACGTGCTTTTGGCCGTTAAATAATGGCGCAAACACAAGTAAATTGACTAGCGCAAACATTATAAATAACCTTGCGTGATTCATTTAAATACTCTCCTCCCATAAACGTATCGTCTGAAAGGGAAACTCCTACAAGTGCATATGCAACAAGATCAGCCGCAAAAACTACCCTTTCAGCGCTAATGTTTCATGGCGTGTCTTTAGCAAAGTAGTTTTCAAACGCCAAAAGATAGTTTGCGTTGGCGCGAGCTGTTAGTAAATCTGAATTTTGTACATAATGCAAGGGTTAAACCGTTTATTGCTTGGAAATTTGCGGCAAATTTGCACTTTTAAAAAGTTGATTGATTTATCATGAAGATTATGTGGTTAGTTGCACTTTTATTACTTGGTTTTGTCCACTAAAACCCGCCAGTTGAGAACTGCTGGTCAATAGCAGAGAGCTTTATCTTTAAAGCATCTCTGGATAAGAAGTATAACAGCAGCATTCCTTTATAAAGTGTTTTAGGGTTGAATGCTAAGACGTTTGGTTTGGTAATCATTTGAGATCCTAATATGTCAGGTTTGTCCATGTGTTTATATGTGTGTGTGTGTGTGTTGTGGCTTTTGTTTTAATGCAGGTGTCTGAAACAGAAAGCCAACAGTGCAAACACCAGCAACTGCAGCCAGGAAGACCAAATCAATGCAATCCCAACATGTTCTAGTCAAGGCAACTCCAGAAAAACAAAATGCCAAACGAAAGAAAACAAAACAAACAAAGGAACGACAAGCGACAGAAATGAAAGGATCTCTTTCAGGAGTAAAAACAAACCAAAAGAAGGAACGTAAGTTTGGATGGGAAGCGGTCACAACATTAGCGGGACGTCTGCCGAACCCCTGCGACCGTCTGTCCTACCCCTATATCTTTACTGCGTCAGAGCCGTACACGTTGTATCCCTCTCTATAAGTGGCTAAGTTCTGCACGCTGTGCGTCGGGCTGGGGGCGGGGCTAAAATTCAGTTCGGCCGATTCCACCTTCAGTTTCTTGGCCTCGGCGCGGGACTTATAGCAAAACTCGACCAGGGCCACCAGCATGGCCAGACCCAGGCCGCCCACCAAGATGTAGAAAACTCCCGCCACGTTGCTCAGGCTCAGCGCCTGCGAGCTCTTGTCCTGGAGACCGGGGGGATGAGGGAGAAAACACGGAGTTAGGGATGCAAGAAGTGGCGAGACGGAGACTCAAACACATTTACACACTCAATTACACTTCATTTAGGAGTCATAAGCTTTAATTACTCATCATTATAGACAGAATTAAATCACATTCATTTAGATTTCAAATATGAACAGAAGAGCCATGTTTTTGGTGGTTTAGCCTTGTTGCCTAAACAACTTACTTAGTTTATTGTTGATCAGATCAACTTTATTTTCTATACGTCAATACAAAGTTTAAAATGCATTGAAAAAATATATGAATATTCAATATGTGATCTATTATATATTGATTAAATATATATATCAAATTATTTAAAGTCCCCCTGTGGTGAAAATCAAGCTTTTAATGTAGTTTATAAAACGGTTAGTTCCAGTCCTTGATTCCTTGATTCTGATTGGTCAATAGCTGTGATTTAAAAAATACAAATAAAAAAGTTCTTTCCTTTTCCTTTAAATCCTCGCTTGTCTGGCTTATGCTACTCTGAGCAATGTCTGAACTGTGTATTTTAAAGCTCAAGTCGGCAAGTCTGGCAGATTGAGTGGATTTAGGCAAAATTTTGAATGTTTACAACTCTCATGCCCCTCCCCCACTATCAACGGATACCCTCCCACTGAGTTCGTGCTCGTCAGTGCGTGTGCACCAGGTTATCTGTGAACGCGCCCGTCTCATCCGCATCCATCAACACCATGGAGTATTAGAGGTATGCTGTCCTGGCTAATCAACTGATAGATTGCAATTGCTAACGTCATTAATACTCTAAATGAGCTTACTTGATTTGTTAGTGTTTCGAAAGCGAGATACATCCGCTATCACTCTTCGTTACTGCGCGAACTTCAGGCGTGTGTATGTGATAGTAATGTGCGCGAGGGGTGGCGTGTGCCCGATCTGTGATTGACAGTCAGATCTCACACCCCTGCGCTGATTGGACCCGATGATCCGGGAGCTGTGGATTTTTGCCAAACAAATAACACGCTCCAGGTGGAGTTAGAAGCTCGGTTTTTTTTCTAAAACCACTTTATTTATGTTGTTCTGTTGGATTATAGTGTCGATTTCACTGAATATGATCAAAAAAATGTTGCCGACGACAGCACTTCTTTTTGTTTTTGCCTCTTCACTATGACTCGCTTGGTTTAGTGCTCAGTTGTAAGTTGCTTTGGATAAAAGTGTCTACTAAATTACTAAATGTAAATGTATTCACGATAAAACACGACCGCTTCACCCGACGGTTCCGTGTATCACTACACAATCCCTAGCAACCACTCTTAGCAACGTAAGCACATGTTCTCATTGATAATGTTCATTGCAGCTTATAGTAGTATTACACGCTATTCATTTATTTGTCAGTCTTGCTTGTGTTCAAGTTTAGTCGTGTCAATATAAAAGTCTTCTCTACTGACTGACTCACTCATAAAGACAGTCTTTGTCGCCATCTAATGGCGAAATAATAACATTATTATTATAATCATGTATGTTGCTGTTCATGGTCAGGGACTATTTTTTCCAGCAAAAGGAAGGCTTTTAGTTATTTTACTTTATGAAAGTCGCATTGATATATATTTTTGGGCTTTAATATTTTTATTGTGTGGTAACCATTTTATAAAAGAAATTAGGCTGTGGTGTATCTTGAATAAGTCACGTGATTTATTCACGATACAGCACAGCCTCTCGTACCTTATTGCTTACTTATATGTCTATGTGGTGTTTTTAATATGCTTTAAGACACACCATGTGTAAATTCATAAGTCGACAGCATTGCTGAGTATTTCCTCCTTAAAACTGCAGTGAACCAAAGACAGTCTCAAACACACGTTTGAAATCGCTGGTGTTTCTGACGTCACAAACGACCTTGTAACCAATCAGATCAACGTGTGATCGTCAACCAGTGGATCTCTGAGCTGAGTGAGTGAGTGGAGGCGGGGCTCATTTGAATATTCATAGAACCGCGAATACTAAATGAGGCAAGGGTGTCGAGTTACATTCAAGATATTTTAAGGCATGAACATGGAAAAAAGTTTAAATGTGTCATTTTGGTGATCAAAGATGAGTTTTAAGGGATGAAATTATTGACTACAGGGGGACTTTAAATAACATTTTATGAAAAATATTAAAATTGTTTTTTATATTTTTCAACAACGTATTTTTGATATAATCTGGCTCTGTCAATGGCACGGAATACCCATATGAAATGTTCTACAGCCATAATGGGTTTCTACTGACTAATTGAGTGAATAAGTGAATATTATTAGAGTAAAATTGGCCACTGTAGTCCTTCTAATGGTGCAATAATTAGCTGTCCATTTTAATTAACTCATCCATTTTACTATAACAAAGCTGCATTCTAAAAAAAAAAAATGGAACTCTATTATGATGTCATGAAAGTGTACACAGGGTTCCTAAGCAGTTTAGAAAAGTATGGAATTTGATTTGAGTAATTTTCAGTATTGGAAAAAATATGGAAAAAAAGAAAACAGAGTATGGAAAAATAAGCTTTGTTTCCGCCACAGAACAAAAAATAAAAACTTTTTGTCTCACAATTTTGACTTTTTTCTTTCGCAATTGTGAGTTACAAAGTCAGAATTGCGTGATATAACCTATAAACTAGATAAAAACTTGCAATTCTGACTTTATAACATGGAATTGAGATAAAAATGTATTTACTTTTTTTTATTCAGTGGCGGAAACAAGCTTTCATACTATTCAGTTTTCTAAAATAGAAAATGAATAATTTCAACAACAAAAAAAAATGTATCATACAAGCAGAGTGATTTTGATTTCATGGCAAAAGTTTAGTCAATGATTGTCAAGCACGACTGAAGGCACACTGTTTGTCTTCACCATAAGCGAGTCTCTTTTGAACGAATGTGTGTGTGCCACTCAAACCAGCAACAGATAAACAGTAAACAATCATTTCATTCAGACTGTACTTTGCTGTTTGACGGTCGTGCAACATCAAACCCCGATTACAGTAAGCCCAGTGCTGCTATAATTAATAAAGTAAACCTAACTCAGAAATTGGGCTCTATATGAGTTCAGTGATTCAGGTCAAATGATTGTGAAATTATGATTATGTTAAAACATAACCAACACCATCAGATCCAACACCTTTTCTATTTCTTCATCTGGCTGTTATAACTCAGGTACAGCAGCCAAACAAAACTTAAAGTCAATGATTTAAGGGTCAAGAGCCCAACTAAAACAAACACCGATCACCATAATGGTGACTTAAGATTACGGTTTTCTCCTTCAGTGATTCTGCTTGTTAACATCAGGTGTCTTCAATGTTGGCAATATAAAATAAAGAGTTCTTAATTCATCTTTGACACCTGTCTGTTATTCAGATATTTTTTTAATTTTTTTGTGTGTAAATTTTACTCATTTTAAATGGTTAACTTTTAAGGAATTCATTTGATTATTACTCAACTCTAATTTGTTCAATTTAATTAATAATATTGCTTGTAATCGGTTGCCACAATTTTATTGATTAGATATAGTATTTAAATTTTTACAGTGTATCGTGCAGCCCTTAGGTTTCTTTCTCTTTATGTAAGTGCATGTTATCACTTTGAGAAAACCAATGATAATAATAACATGAGAAAATATTTACAGATGATTGCACTATGTATGAACCATTTATGTTAAATATGGTCTGGAAGTTTGAAAATTTCAGTTGGGAAAAGTATGGAATTTTGAATTTGAAAATGTGTAGGAACCCTGTGTATGACATCATAGTGCAGCGTTCCGTCGCCGTTTGAATTGTGATGTCACAATGTTTCATTCTACAGATTCTCAGGCAGTTCCATCTTCAGAAAATCTAAAAAAAACAAAAACAAATCTGTATGATGCTGACAGTGACATGTTAAGACTACTGTCTTTCAGAGCTGCGGTTTTCAGGTTTTGTTGCAGTTTTCCGTCCAGGAACTGACCTTACTTCCCGAGTCCTTGGGTCCACACTCGCCCTTATCGTACCACCATTTATTTTTGAGTTTGTCTAGCACTCCTGCTTCACTCAGTTTCAACACCGCCAGGTTTACCGGCGTTCTTCTCAGAGAGAATAACATAAATAACATCATAGACCATGTTATTTTATGTTATTAGATTACAATACATCTTGGCACACAGTAGCACAGGAAGTGATGAAGCCGAGGTCCCATCGAGTACACGTGTGTGAGAGCTCATACGGGGCCATATCGAGCCACAGACGTGTGGATGGGATCTCGCTCCGTCGCTTCAGGCAACAGACACATACTGCCCTGATGTCATTATCAACACACAAACAATTACTGTAAATACAGAACTATTGGCACATTACACACACCCCAGAGCACAGTGTGTGTCGCACAGATGTGTGAGCAGAACAGTCCTCACAAGAGTCCACATTGAAAATATAAAATGTTAAAATATTCGGTTCATGGTGATTTAAAAATAAAAAATAATAATAATAATTAAAAAATGTCAAATCAAAAGAAATCACTCTGATAATGTGACTTTTCAACTTCAAGTTTTCTGAAATTAGTTTTTTTTTTTTTTAAGTTTTTAAATGTAACTTTTGTCTCATTGTTATTCTGATTCGTATCATTGTGAATTTTTATTTAATCCAATTCAAATTGTCAACTTCAATATATAGCCTATATATATATACATTGAAGTTGATAATTTGAATTGGATTAAATAAAAATTCAAAATTATACAAATTATTTTATTATTCGAATTATAAACAACATAAAAATAAAATAACACACACACACACATATGTGTATATGCATGTATATGTGTGTGTGTGTGTTATTTTGTTTTTATGTTGTTTATTTTCTACATATTTTTTAGCTTTAGCTTTTTTAACTTTACAGAAATTGTTATTATAATTTGAATAATTTATTATAATTAAAATACAATTGATGAAAAAATATCAAATGAATATAAATCACTCTAATCATGTAACACTTGACCATCAAGTTTTCTGAAATTAATTTTATTTTCCGTTTTTTCAAATTTAAATTTTAAAATGTAACTTTTTCATTTAACTTTTGACACTTTGTTATTCTGATTTGTATTTTTTTTGTGTGTAATTTTTTCATCAACTTCAAGAAGTGTGTGTGTGTGTGTGTGTGTGTGTATATATATATATAATTTTGTTTTATGTTCAGCTTATTTTCTATATATTTTTCAATTTATAAAATTATAAATCAATGCATAAACAAATGAATTTCCACTAGCGGTCTCAGACTATTGGACTCGACCTTTATACAAAAACCAAACTTGGTCTTCTATTAGTTTCTGTGCAATCTCAGCCCTCATTTGCTGGAATACACGAATCTTTAAGCAAATATTTCTGTTTTGCCAGTAAATGCTTTCTCTTCCAGTCCGTGTCTCCTGCGGGACGTGTTTAGTTGTGGTTACTGTTGTCAGGGCAGATGTCTCTGTTGCGTCACATGGGTTTCTCTTTACCACTCCTCTGCGTGTCATTGGTGGCTAACCTTCGAGTCCCCGCCCCCGCTGCCACATTCGCCCTTGTCGTACCACCATTTATTTTTCAATTTGTCCAACAGCCCCTGTTCATTCAGCTTTAACACGGCCAGGTTTACGGCATTTCTTCAACAAACCATAAACATCACATGAGAGCGGGCCGCAGGCAGCCCGGGTTAGACGAACACAGAACAAACAGGAGACAAGAGAGGAAATAAGAGAGGTCGTGGAAGGCAGCTTTTGTTAATGAGGACTTTTGTGGGATGTTTCTCTCTCTCTCTTTCCCGCTCTCATTTTATTCCACACAACTCTGGTTGTCATATTAATCATAAGCAAATGGAGGACGAGAGCAGGCCACATTTGTCATCATTTTTTTAAACCGAGTGAGCCCATTATGTGCCCGTCTGCTGCCGGAGCAGATTACTCACTAATATATCATAACTAAACCAGCCAACACTGAGAAAATCTGTCCATCCATCTTTTCGTCTGTCCATTCATCCATCCCTCCATCTAACAATCCATCAATCCATCTAACAATCTATCTATCCATCCATCTAACAATCCATCCATCCATCTATCTAACAATCCATCCATCCATCTAACAATCCATCCATCCATCCCTTCATCTAACAATCCATCAATACATCTTTTCATCTGTCCATTCATCCATCCATCCCTCCATTTAATAATCCATCCATTCATCTTTTCATCTGTCCATCCATCCATCTACCAATCCATCCATCCATCCATTCATCTTTTTGTCTGTCCATTCATCCATCCATCCCTCCATCTAGCAATCCATCAATCCAGCTTTTCATCTGTCCATTTATCCATCCATCCTTCCATCTAACAATCCATCCATCCATCTATCCATCTTTTCATCTGTCCATTCATCCATCCATCCCTCCATCTAACAATCCATCCATCCATCTTTTCATCTGTCCATTCATCCATCCATCTATCTAACATTCCATCCATCCATCTTTTCGTCTGTCCATCCATCCATCCATCCATCCATCCCTCCATCTAACAATCCATCCATCCATCCATTCATCTTTTTGTCTGTCCATTCATCCATCCATCCCTCCCTCTAGCAATCCATCAATCCAGCTTTTCATCTGTCCATTCATCCATCCATCCCTCCATCTAACAATCCATCCACCCATCTTTTCATCTGTCCATTCATCCATCTATCCCTCCATCTAGCAATCCATCAATCCAGCTTTTCATCTGTCCATTCATCCATCCATCCCTCCATCTAACAATCCATCCATCCATCTTTTCATCTGTCCATTCATCCATCCATCTATCTAACATTCCATCTATCCATCTTTTCGTCTGTCCCTCTGTCTAACCATCCATCCATTCATCCATCCGTCCGTCTATTCATTCATCCATCCATCCATACTATCTATCCTTTTATCTGTCCGTCCGTCCATTCATCAGTCCATCCATCCATTTCTACATCCGTCCATTTGTCTATCCATACGTTCATCCATCCCTCCGTCCATCTATCTGTCCATTTCTCCATCCATCCATTCATTCCACTATCCATCTGTCCATTTATCTGTCCATTCAGAAGTGTTTGTGACTAAATAGAGGTCATATGTTAATTTTAATCTATAAAAAGGCTTTTAAGCAGCAGTGGGACTGTATTTACTCCATCACACACACACACACACACACACACACACAAAACAGGACGTCCAATAGGTTTCCATGAAACCTGTTTTACAATTGTGACTTTGCAATGCATTCATTCAGCTGTTTTTCATTAAAGAAAATCGAACGACGGCCAACCATTTGCATACAGAATCAAAACTGACACATATTTCAAGTATAAATGTAGACTGAAGCAAATTAAGATATCCAGTCGGATGATTTCAGAGGGAATAAACGAGAGAGAGACAGATGTGAGAGAGACATCCTCAGTGTTTCCACAAGCACGTCGCGTTTGATGATGAAATGAGAAACGCTGACAATGACATGACACACTTTATGCCGCACAGTGAGAAAGTGCAAATGTTACTTTAAAATCAAACGATTTTACCACCACAATATGACGTAACTATGATTTGAGAAACAAGGAAAACTGTAGAGCGGGACTTGATTCGACACATGAAATAGATTGGATTGTGTATTAAGAGAGTAAATAGTCTCGATTAAGATTTCATGTTGACTTTTACCTTTCATTGGTGCAACATAATAGTTAAAGGGGTGATGAACTGAGAAATCAAATTTTCCTTGAGCTTTTGACATCTAAGAGGTCATCAAATTATAAGAATATCCTGTAAGTTTCAGAACTGAAAACGTCCTTGTTAGTCCAATAAAAGCGCATTACACGAAACTCATTATAATATGCAAAACTGTTATCCACTCACAACAGTGGGCATTTACTTCCAAGTCTTCAATGCGAGACGCCCATAAAAACCGAGCGTTTTTGAGCTAGGCTCAAAACTAGGGTAGAAAATAGCCTATTACTTATTCATTTTGATGTTTTTGAATGTAAAAACCAAGCGAACGTCATAAGTTGACCTCAGACAACAATATAAAACAATTAAAAAAAGCCAGTTCATGACCCCTTTAATTCTTTTGGATGTTACCATATGAAGACAAAAGGTTTTTGCATTGTACATACTGCATGCTTCACGTGCTGTGTGTAAAACAGCAGGCGCTGTGCCGTATATAATATGCAGTAATCATGCATTGTTTTGCCCGTGTGGAGACTCGCACCGCTCTTCTGAAACCTCTCCGTCTCGTCTGTGTTAACTGTGCATCTCTGGCTGTGACGACGCAGCTTTTAAAAACGTATATGTTAAAGTGCCCCAATTATGCTTTTTCAGATATGATCTGTCATGTAGTGTGTAATAGAGCTGTTTGTGAATGTAAAAGGTCAAGAGTTTTAAAGATCAGAGTGCAGATAAATGTAGTTTTGTCTCCTAAAAGAATGAAGTGATTCTGAAGTGAAACGAGTCGTCAGTGATTCAGTCTCACTTCCTGTTGCGTACCCATGTCAGAATGTAACTCATTAGCATAAAGCCAGCCTGTGGTCTTGATTGGCTGAACAGCGTCTCTAAGCCCCGCCCTCAAACACTGTAGTGTATCTGAGACTGGGAGAGTTCGGTTCGTGTTGTTCATGTGGAGAAGACGCTGTTTTCTGCTGACAAAGCAAATCCACTGTGATGAGATTGATACGGTGAAACCCACGCCATCGCCACTGTTCGTATCACTGTGTGTCAAGAGCTGAGACTCACATATGATCATGAGCGTTTGCTTTCTGACCAATCACAGCAGACTGGGCCGTCTGACCAATCAGAGCAGAGCAGCTCTCAGAGAGGCGGGGTTTAGAGAGACTGAATCTGCAAACGAAGCGTTTCAGACACTGAGAGAAAAGAGCTGAAGCGGATATTATGAGAAAAGGAAAGTGTTTTATGACCTTGGGTTGTACGGCTATCATACGAGACTCTAAAAGAAAATTAGGAGCCTTTAAAATAGCATAATAGGAGCACTTTAAAGGATTCGCCCAGGCATCTGTGATATTTCATGACTGAGATTCTGTCTATAGGTATCATCCGTTGCACTTACAGCCCGGTGTCCGGCTCTGGGTCTTTTGCTGTAGATGGAAGATGTCTGTAATCACTAGCAGCATGTTTATATCTGTCCTGGAGAGCTTAAACGGTTGGGGTCAGAGGTCACGGCGCTGACATTAGTTTGCCGAACTGGCTGATAACAACACAAGGAGGCTATCAGAACCAAGTGCTCTTCTCCGGTCAGTGAAATCCTCTCAGGCAGAACTGAATCTCCACACAGGTCAACAACAGACTCGTTGATTATCATTTCAGGTTACATACGTCAGAACAGAACATTTCCAATCAATTTCTATTTAAAGACAACATGAAACCACATGTGTGCTACACATTTAACTTCCAAAGAGACTATTTAGTGGGAAATAATGCCATATCCATCCGAATTTGATTGGATTGTTAACTAAAATATTTTTCACCTACACACATATTATATATTTTAATAATCATAAATGTTTCTTGAGCATAAAATCATCATATTAGAGTGATTTCTGAAGGATCATGTGACTGCTGAAAATTCAGCTTTGATCACAGGAATAAAAATGACTATTATTACAATTATCTTAAATTGTAATAATAATAATATCGACCCCAAACTTTTGAACGCTAATGTATGCAATAGTGTGTACTGATGCATAATGTTCAATAAGAGGACATTTATTTTTGAAAGTTAATTTTGATTTCATGTTGTCCTTAAGAAACTTCCATACCCAGGAGATGGCGTGGTGTAAAACGTGCGGGGAGTTTATGCAGAAACGGATGAAACGGAGACGTTGATGAAGGTGTTAGACAGGCTACAGGCGTGATGAGAAGAAATGAGCAATAATGAGACACGTCAGAGAGAAAACGACTGTATGAGGGCAACGTTTACCTGAGCGCTGGCTCTGAGGAGTAAAAACATATTACACACACACACACACACACACACACACGCAGGACTGTCTGTGAGAGCTCAAACTGTGATATCTTGTGGGATACTGGAGCTTTTGTCTCTGAAAAAAGTTTAACAAATAAAAAGAAACTTGCTTTCTGAACAAAATAATAAACCTTTATCAGATGTTGTCATTCTGGTTAAAGAAGTTTTTCATTTTTTTTCACACTTTTCATTTTTCATTATTTCAGTTTTGAGATCCATTTATAAATGTTTTTTTCTTCTTTGAAGCAATGTTGTTTTTCGATCAGGAATCTTGCTTAATACTGTAAAGCCTGATAATCTACTGTTTTAGTTTGTTGAACATGCGGACAAAATCTTAAAGAGTTTGCATATGTGCTTTTCTTGAGTATAATATTTGATACATCAGGCTTTTATGGCTCATATAGTGTGAATATGGAGGGAAAAAACAGCTTAAATTTATTCAGATGCCCAAACTGAGCAAGAAATATGCAGTTTGTTGCAGATGCTGATATTTATATGAGCAAAAAGTAAGAAGAAATTATGAAAGCAATGAGATCTTCATAACAGATTAAAATGCATATAAATATCAGTAGGAACTCTATATCTGCCAATAATACGCCTTAGTAAGATGATATTTAAATGCTTAGTTTTATCAAAGCTCTGTAGTTTTAAAACATATATAATGCAATGCAATACAATTATGATTGACAGATGAACAAATAAACCTCAAAAGCCTGATGATCATATTTGATATTATATTATATGTGATACTTGAATAAAAAATAATGTCTGGATATTTAAGTAAATCAAGTTGATTAAGTCCATTAAATCTTCAAATATCAAAGTTATTCTTACATTTACTTTATAAAAATCAGTAAAGATTTCACAGCAAAACACTCGAGCTAAAAGTGGACATTTTACAATTATACTAAAAGGTTTTACTTGCTAAAAAAGTCTAAACGATCAATCAGACGACAGAAGGCATGTAGTAGATTGTGTGCGACAGGTTTTCAGCAATGTTTTGAACATGTTGATCATTTTGAGGCCTTAGAAATTTGCATATATAGCAGGCTTTATAGGGTTGAAATAAACTTTAGGCGCTCGTTTTAAGATTCTTCAGAAGCATGTAGACAACAGATTTCTTGATATATGTATGTTTCATAGTATTCATTAAACTCATATCTCAGAAAATCAAGAAATATTTGATTTCTCATGATATGATCCCTTAAAAAAAACCCTGTATATATTCATATTAGGAGTGTAACGGTAGCCACATGTATGTAAAAATAGAACAATTTAGCCTACAACTAATAGTAGCCTATTCAGAAATTGAATAATCAACTGTAAAAAAAAACATAGTCTTGACTGTATGAATGAAATATAGCCTACATCGATTCCTATTAAAGTTACAAATGTTACTCGGTGAAGATCAGTGAATGATTCTCTTGCTTTCTTTTGTTGTGTGATTAACATTAAATGACAGAGAGAGCGGCGGGTTTATTAGGCTGCTGTCCCTTTAAGACCAAAATGACTTAATACACTGACAAGCATTCGATTATCACTGAATGTTCATGTTTACCGAAGACAAAACTGTATGCGTTTAAGTTAAAAAGTCCCTAAGACGGACATTTTGACATATTTTTGCGTGTATTTGTTCGTTTAATCGCACACCCGAAGCCCAAAGTAGCCTGTACTTGTCCGTGTTTCCCTCCATCTCGGATCTCGCAAACAGAAACCGGATGTTGGACAGCGTGTCGTTCATAGATATCCATAATAAAGGCTAGATGTCTCGTCCGCGCTGCAGGCCAATGGAGGGCGACGTCCGCACTGGCGGCCATCTTGGCACAGGCAGCTCGCTCACTCGTAACATTGTGTTTTAATGGTGCATACACTTTTTAAATAACCATAACTTGCTAAATTTTTAACCGATTTTCAAACGGTTTGGTTTGTTATTAACGTCAGAGATGTAGTTATGACACTGGATACTTATTATGAATAATAAGTGTATAAATAAATAATCATCCAGAATTATAGCCACGTTGATAACGTTTGTAAGAAACCAAACCGTTTGTAAATCCGTCAAGATTTCGACGAGATAAGAGTATTAGTGTTCGATCACTCATCTTACATCAGAGCCCGCCAGAAAGCTTGCCTGTGACAAGATGGCCGCCGGTGATGACGATAGAGACTCCGCCATAGCCTTTATTATGGATATCTATGGTGTCGTTCACAGCTTACTGCGCTTTAACACGTACCATTACATGATACGGATGTTACGCACGGGTGACAGCGCCGCTTTAAAGGGGTCATATAATGCCATTTTTGTACAAGCTAATATGATTCTTTAGGGTCTAAATTAAAAGTTTGTAATATACTTTAATTAAAAATTCTCATTAGTATTGTAAGAAAACAGTTATTTTACCTGGTCAAAAACAGCTCTGTTTTCAGCACGCCGTTTCAGTGTATATGACTTTAAATGATAATGAGCTTTGCTCACTCCACCTCTCTGTTCTGAGCATACACCGTTTGTAACACAATAACACAAAAACCACGCGTTGTTCAGTATAAACGTGGGATTATGAATTATATTGAGAACGTTGTACATAGAAAACATGCTGTAATGTACCCTGAGTCTAAACCGAGTGTAAACCATTGTGAAGCGTGCAGCTGGCGATTTGCAAAGATTATATAAATATTAATATAAAGTTTAATAAAACGTTACACTCACTTTAGTTCTTCTGAAGGTTCAGCAGGAACACGAATAGGTTCCGATCCTTTATTCAGGTGCAGCTTCTCAGCAAAACCAGCTTTATACTGATCCTCGTTTATAAAGCAGTCTGGTGAGAAATGATTCGCGCAAACATGAGAGCATTGACGTTGCTCGTGGGGAATATTCCCTTCGAAAACAAACTCAGCCACTGCGTCTTCAGCGGTTCGGATTTAGGAACATTAAAATGACTGCTGTGTTCGTTATTACACCCAAGAACAGAACACCACAATCGCTTAGACGCCATTCTGCTCATAGACAGTGCTCCAGCATATCAACAATGACCGCGCCGCGCCGCGCAGACTATGATTGACAGCTAGCAAGGGCGGGTCTGTGTTGAATCACAAGCTGTCAATCAACAATCGCGGGAGGGGCGTCCGTTTTATTGACGTCACTAAAACGAACGGCTCAATTTGAGGCAGGGGAAAACATATAAGGAGATTAAAACAAAAACACTGGATGGATTTTTATCATTATATGATGCTTGTGTACAGGCACTGCCAACACACATTTCAGTACAATCAACTTGTAAAAGTGCATGTACCATTATATGACCCCTTTAAAGGATAGGAACGGAAAGCGGCATCATGTTTCAATAATCGTTGGAAGCCAAAATCAGTTTCGAATGACGTCTTACTCTGCATGACCATAAATGACAGAGTATTTTAAGTTTCCGCTGTTATAATGAGACAAAATTACACGTGAAAGTACCGCATTCATATCGAACCTTGAACCTTGACTTGTGTGTACCGTTACACCCCAATATATATGTATATAGTCAAACCAAACCAAAATGTATTCAGACACCTTTTCTCACATTATCACAGTTTATTCGCTATAGTTTAGAAAATGGTAATAAAATATGACAGGAATTTTTCGGGTCGGGAAGATTTTCAGCTTTGTCGTGCAGTGTATATAAAGGGAAAACGAGAGGCGATTAACCTCTCCATACCGGCAATCGGATGCTCGGATGAAAAACAGACGTTTAACCATTTTATCTTTAAAGGGATAGTTCACCCCAAAATGCAAACTCTGTCAGTAATTACTCTCCCTCATGTTGTTCAACCCCGTAAGACTTTCGTTCACAAATTAAGATATTTATGATTAAATCTGAGAGCTGGATCACTCCTCCATAGGCTTCTTAAGGGATCGAAACTGGCCGGCCCAAAAGTTATTAAAGACATCGTTAAAATAGTCCGAGTGACTACAGTGGCTCAACCTTAAAGGATTAGTTCACTTTTAAAAAAACTTTTGCTGATAATTTACTCACCCCCATCATGCCCATGTCATCCAAGATGTCCATGTCTTTCTTTCTTCAGTCGAAAACAAATTAAGGTTTTTGATGAAAACATTCCAGGATTTTTCTCCGTATAATGGACTTCAATGGGGTCCAAACGGTTCAAGGTCCAAATGACAGTTTCAGTGCAGCTTCAAAGGGCTTTAAACGATACCAGACGACGAATAAGGGTCTTATCTAGCGAAACGATCGGTCCTTAGGGATGGCTAACGCAAAACTGTTGTTCCGAAGCTTTGCGAGATCCCGAACCGCTGATGTTTCGAAACACTGATCCAAAACACCCATGTCACGTGACTACGGCTAAATGAAGCTTCGGAGTGTTTCGACAGGTGGCGTGCTCCGCCGATTCAGCGTTTGATTGACAGGGTCGGGAACAGACCACACAATCGCACATCTGTATAAAAGTGAAGTCAACTCATCTTGACCTCGTGGGTTTTATCTGAACGGAAATTATCTGTAAAAAAAAAGTCCTTCCAAAGAAGAGAAATTAATATTTTTAATAAGAATCTCTAAAAAAGTGAGACATTGTGGCTAGATTTCTTTTAGCCTGCAGGTTATAAGCTTCACATATTAGAAAAAAAGCTACAATAATAAAAAAAAACACATTTTTAATGGCTCGTTGTCAAGGTTGTTTCAGATCAACAACTGAAAGTGACCACTAGGTGTCACCGTTGAGACGGGTGTCAGATTGTTTCGAAGCCTCGACACAATATGCCACATTTGGTTCAACTGTTTCATTGCTTCACGAAGCCTTGATCTGCCCTTGATCGTTTCAAAAATAAATAAAAAAGTTTAAGTTTTATAAGCACAAATGCTCGCCTTGCTCTGTTCTGTGAGACCTTTTCAACATAATTGCGTATTACGTGACGTCACAAACGCGCATCACAGAACAGAGCAAGGCGAGCATTTGTGCTTATAAAACTTAAACCTTTTATTTATTTTTTAAATGATCGATCGTTTCGCTAGATAAGACCCTTATTCGTCGTCTGGTATCGTTTAAAGCCCGTTTAAGCTGCACTGAAACTGTCATTTGGACCTTGAACCGTTTGGACCCCATTGAAGTCCATTATACGGAGAAAAATCCTGGAATGTTTTCATCAAAAACCTTCATTTCTTTTCGACTGAAGAAAGAAAGACATGGACATCTTGGATGACACGGGGGGTGAGTAAATTATCAGCAAAAGATTTTTTAGAAGTGAACTAATCCTTTAAGTTTATTAAGTGACGAGAATACTTTGTGCGAAAAAAAAAATAAAAAAAAATAACGACTTTATTCAACTCTTCATGTTCTTCTCTGTGGGCCTCGAGATAGTTCACGTAGTGTAACAGCGCAGCGCTTCTGTTGTACGTCACACGTAGGCTCACTATTGGCCGACGCTGGTCATGTGTGTGTGATGCGTGAACAACATGAGAGTGAGTAATTACTGACAATTTTCTTTTTGGGTAAACTAACCCCTTAATGCAGCAAGAAAGAAACCGAAAAGAGGGAGATCTTTAAGTTCTGGAGCTCAAATAGCTACAAATATAGTTCGTGTCGCAAAGTGGATAAACCATATATTACCCACGTCTTCCATAATATCTGTCAGCTGTTAAATTTAACTACACAATTAGATAATACCAGTTTAGCTCAACCAATCACCAAGCAATGCTTCATGTTGTTCAGTCTGTGTGTAAAAAGAGCATTAGCAATTAAAGTAAAAACACTTAAGAAAACATGATGTCGGAATCATTTTTGATCCCAAATGTTTATAGATATTACTGGTAGTCACTGTATGAAGAATTATTGGGTGTAATATGTCACAGTTTACTTTATTTTGCTCTCCTCACTTACATAAATGAACTATAGTGTCCTGCACACACTAGAAAACAAACATTAAAAATTATATCTGGTCTGACATTGAATACTCTTCCAAGATCTTAGCAACGATCTCTATTGATGGGCATGACTCTTGCGAAAAAAACAATACTTTTAAACTGGAAATCGTCAGACTCTCCATCGTTCAAAGCTTGATTATGTAAACTGTTTCATGTCATACAACTAGAGAGGATACGTTCCTTGGAGTCCAAATCTCATCGCCAATTTCAAACTGTATGGCAGCCTTTTGTGGATTTCCTCAAGTCTGAATAGTGTATAATTATTGTTCTCGCTGTAATAATTTATCTATGATTAGGTCTTGTCTATGTTAGTCTAACCCCTCTTGTTTTGTTTTCTTCTGTTATGTTTGTATTGTCTGGTTTTCTTTGTATTCTTAAATGTATACACTATGTAAAAAATTGGGGGGGGGGGAAGAATAATAAATAAAAAAATAAAAATTATATCTGGTCTCTGAATCATTTTTGGTTTGACTGTAATATACTGTATATACATTACATATATAGTTTCAGTATTTTTTAAGTCCCTGATGTTGATCCCCACTTCGATTAGATTAAAGACAGCATCTGTATATGTGACCACAAAACATCACTGCGTCACAGAGAGTCCTGAGTGTGACAACTGAGAGAAACTGAGAGAGAGAGAGAGAGAGAGAGAGAGAGAGAGAGAGAGAGAGAGAGAGAGAGAGAGAGAGAGAGAGAGAGAGAGAGAGAGAGAGAGAGAGAGAGAGAGAAACACAGCAGGGTAGGTGGAATACTATAACAGCTCTGTGATTGGTGGGTTGTTATAGGACTCCACCCACCTTAGCTGCGATCCTTTGGGAGTCGCGACCCCGTATCCCTTGGAGTCCAGATTGCCTCCGACCTTCATGGTGTCGCAGGGCTTCCTCTGCTCCGTGTACTCGTTCATCGTGGACTCCAGCAGGAAGGCGTACTTGCCCTTGGACTTGCGCACGCGCGCCACTCCCTCGGCCGTGGTCTTGGTGAACACCGTGGGCTCCGCAGACTTCATGTAGCTCCACATTTTTTCGTACACCGCAATCTTTGACCTCTAGAGGGCGAAACACATCAAATCAGTCACACACACAAACATGTATTTAGCTAGAAACACAGGTAGAAAACTAGATAAAGTCAGTCACCTTCATTTATATAGCACTTTTAACTATATAGATTGTTTCAAAGCTGCTTTACAGTGATAGTAGGACATTACCGTAACAGATTAGACTTTACAGCAGCTCTAGGATAAAGTTATTGTCCAGGTAAAGTACGTTTTTTATTGATTCACTTATGTTGTAAAGATCATCAAAGAGATACACATAAAGATAATTGTCCTTTGGCACTACAAGTCGTAGTAACTCAAAAAAAAAAAAAAATCGTACAACGCAATCTTTGGCCTCTAGAGGGCGAAAGACATCAAATCAGTCACACAATCTGTTCTTCAAAATCATGAAACTTACTTTACCTGGACAATAACTTTATTCTAGAGCTAAACAATCTGTTACTGTAATGTCCTATTATCACTGTAAAGCTGCTTTTGAAACAGTCTATATAAAAGTGCTTTAATTATAAATGAAGGTGACTTGACATGAAAAAAAAAAAAAAAAAGGTATAGAAAACTAGATAAAGATTGGTCTTTGGCACAACTAGTCAAATGGCAATTATCTTAAAGAATATTTAACTCGTTGGTAACACTTTATTTTACAGTGTCGTTGTTACATGTACTATACAGTAAATTATGCATAATTACATGCAACTAACCCTCAACCAAACCCTAATCATGCAACTAACATGCAACTAACCCTCAACCCTAACCCTATGTAGTAACATAATATTACTTAAATGTATAATTATACACAAAGTATTCTCGTCACTTAATAAACTTAAAGGATTAGTTCACTTTTTAAAAAAAATTCTGATAATATACTCCCACAAAATAAATCATATTTTATCATCCTTATGGGGTTTTTATTTCTTGCACATGATCGACTGACTGTATATATTCTTGCTCAATATGTGCATGTTAATAAATGTGCATGCGATTTTATTCGGAAACAATTTGATTATGTAAAAAGTAGCAGAGTGGTCAAATATACACTAAAAGTCGGTAAAAGTCTCCGCTCACCAAAGCTGCATGCACTTATTTGATTAAAAATAGAGAAAAAAAACTGTAATATTGTGAAAAATTATTACAATTTAAAATATCTGTTTTCTATGTGAGTGTAATTTATTCCTGTGATCAAAGCTGAGTTTTCAGCATCATTACTCCAGTCTTCAGTGTCACATGATCCTTCAGAAATCACTCTAATGTGATGATTTGATGCACATTGTTGAAAATTGTGATACATTTTATTTCCCAGGATTCATATTGATATATGTGATTTATATGTGTGATACTGTAGTGAGCTCTAAAGTGTGCACTACTGTGCTTGTAAATAAGACGGATGTGTGTAATACGGCTGAAAGTGTGTTAGTCCTGTGAGATATGGTATTTGACGTGCTGGTGTCCCAGTGTGTCTCGTACTCGATCATTTGTGCCTCTTTCATACACAAGCTCAGTCAGACGCTCCAGTGTGTGAGAGGAGCGCGGCGGACCGGGACGGACAGCCGGCCCATTATAATGTTTGTCACGTCCGGCCTGGAGCGACGCGCTGTTGTGCCGTAACACTCCAGAATAAAACATCACACGCCGACAAATAAACAACACCCTCGACTCAGACACAAACACCCGACAACAAATGACAAACAAACTCCGAACACAACGGGACGCCTGACATTTACTTATTCCCACGGTTACTGATCAAATGCTTCTCGCCGGTGGATCAGAGACGACACTGTTACTGTGATGGGAGTCCAGAGAGTGAGACAGATCACTTTTTATATTGTAATATAAATATTAACTCTATTAATCACACAGCTCTCTCTCTATATCACACAGCACTATGTATATATATACTTTGATGGGTCATGTTTACACGGGGGGATATTTATCTATTTATTATTATTTATTTATTAGTGCACTTTAAGATACCATGTACGGTTGTTATATGCTCCGAACACAATTTCGTTGCTGTCCCTTGGGATAACAATGACAATAAACTGAAATTGAATATATATATATATATATATAAATGTATATATATATTCTATCCCACTTCATTAGCATTCATACAATATAATCACATAGAGCGATATTTAGCTATATAGCAAATCACAACTGCGTGATTCCTTGTATTGTTGCAAAATGTAACTATAATATCACACAGCACTATCTATAAAGTTGGATATATATTCTATACCACTTCATACAGTACAATCACAAAGGGCAATATTTACCATATACAGTAGCAAATCTCAAATGCTTGATTGTTTATATCGTCACAAAATGTAATCTATATTAACGTCCAGCTGTAATTTGCTAAATGCGACTATAAGACACGAAGATATTGAGATATTATAAACATTAAAGGGTTAGTTCACCCAAAAATGAAAATTACCCGATGATTTGTGCCAATCGCTTGTGTAAATAAACATATTTATAACTTTATAAACTATAATCACTGGCTTCTGCTAACGGCCGTACACGAGTCGGGTTCCGGCCGAAGAGTGACCTCTGACCCGATGCATGACCTCTGACCCGACGCATGACCTCTGACCCGACGCATGACGAGTGACCTCTGACCCGACGCATGACCTCGGACATGACGCATGACGGGTGACCTCTGATGCAACGCATGACCTCGGACCTGACACATGACGAGTGACCTCTGATGCAACGCATGACCTCGGACCTGACACATGACGAGTGACCTCTGACCCGACGCATGACCTCGGACCCGACGCATGACCTCTGACCTGACGCATGACGAGTGACCTCTGACCCGACGCATGACCTCACACCTGACGCATGACGAGTGACCTCTGACGCAACGCATGACCTCGGACCCGACGCATGACCTCTGACCTGACGCATGACGAGTGACCTCTGACCCGACGCATGACCTCACACCTGACGCATGACGAGTGACCTCTGACCCGACGCATGACCTCGGACCCGACGCATGACCTCTGACCTGACGCATGACGAGTGACCTCTGACCCGACGCATGACCTCACACCTGACGCATGACGAGTGACCTCTGACCCGACGCATGACCTCGGACCTGACGCATGACGAGTAACCTCTGACCCAACGCATGACCTCGGACCTGACACATGACGAGTGACCTCTGACCCGACGCATGACCTCGGACCTGACACATGACGAGTGACCTCTGACCCGACGCATGACCTCGGACCTGACACATGACGAGTGACCTCTGACCCAACGCATGACCTCGGACCTGACACATGACGAGTGACCTCTGACCCGACGCATGACCTCGGACCTGACACATGACGAGTGACCTCTGACCCGACGCATGACCTCGGACCTGACGCATGACGAGTAACCTCTGACCCAACGCATGACGAGTGACCTCTGACCCGACGCATGACGACTGACCTCTGACCCGACGAATGACGAGTGACATCTGACCCGACGCATGACAGGTGACTTCTGACCCGACGCATGACGAGTGACCTTTGACCCGACCTCTGACGAGTGACATCTGACCCGACGCATGACAGGTGACCTCTGACCCGACGCATGACGAGTGACCTCTGACCCGACCTCTGACGAGTGACCTCTGACCCCACCTCTGACCCGACGCATGACGAGTGACCTCTGACCCGACGCATGACAGGTGACCTCTGACCCGACGCATGACGACTGACCTCTTACCCGACGCATGACGACTGACCTCTGACCCGACGAATGACGAGTGACATCTGACCCGACGCATGACTGGTGAGCTCTGACCCGACCTCTGACCCGACGCATGACGAGTGACCTCTGACCCGACGCATGACAGGTGACCTCTGACCCGACGCATGACGAGTGACCTCTGACCCGACGCATGACAGGTGACCTCTGACCCGACGAATGACGAGTGACATCTGACCCGACGCATGAGAGGTGACCTCTGACCCGACCTCTGACCCGACGCATGACAAGTGACCTCTGACCCGACGCATGACAGGTGACCTCTGACCCGACCTCTGACCCGACGCATAACGAGTGACCTCTGACCCGACACATGATGAGTGACCTCTGACCCGACGCATGACGAGTGACCTCTGACCCGACACATGATGAGTGACCTCTGACCCGACACATGATGAGTGACCTCTGACCTGACAAATGACCTCTGACCCAACCTCTGACGAGTGACCTCTGACCCGACACATGACAGGTGACCTATGACCCGACGCATGACGAGTGACCTCTGACCTGACCTCTGACCCGACACATGACGAGTGACCTCTGACCAGACGCATGACGAGTGACCTCTGACCCGACCTCTGACGAGTGACCTCTGACCCGACGCATGACGAGTGACCTCTGACCCGACGCATGACAGGTGACCTCTGACCTGACGCATGACAGGTGACCTCTGACCTGACGCATGACGAGTGACCTCTGACCCGACGCATGACAGGTGACCTCTGACCCGACGCATGACAAGTGACCTCTGACCCGACGCATGACGAGTGACCTCTGACCCGACGCATGACAGGTGACCTCTGACCCGACGCATGAGAGGTGACCTCTGACCTGACGTATGACAGGTGACCTCTGCCCCGACGCATGACGAGTGACCTCTGACCCGACGCATGACGTAGGATGTAGGTGTAGCGTAAGATTAGGTGAGAGTCGACGCCTCTTGGGGTTCAAACTAACAGGGCGGGGCAACAAACCCAAGCTCCTCCCACAGTTCTCTGTAAAAATCTCATTTTAGACTTCTAAATAGACAGTATTTTGCTCTATCCTCTGTGCTTCCACGTTCGTTAATACGTCATTCGTCATGTCAAGTGTTACTCTTCTGCTGGAACTAGACTCGCGTACGGAGATGAAAATATCTTTAGTTTATTTATTTTAAGTTATATTGTGTGTTTTTGGTATAATATTTGCTGAAATGTTAAAAAATGTTAAATAAATGTTTTTAAATTGTAGTTCTGTAATTTATTTGTTCTTTGAAAAACCATACAAAATAGCAAAAAGAACATTTTGACTTAAATTTATGCAAATGGTGAAATATAGGCAAAATAAATGGGGGAAAAAAGCACAAAAAAAAAAAGTTGGGTATTCTGCCTTCGGCTGAGCGTTTCATAATATTCGGTTTCATCCAAGGATTTTCATTTCGGTGCGTCCCTATCATATACACCAAGGATGGCTTGAGGGTGAGTAAATTATGGGATCATTTTCATTTCCCGATGAGCTAACCCTTTAACATCCTGATTCTGTAAAGCTGCTTTGAAGCAATGAGTATTGTGAATAGCGCTATACAAATGAATTTGACTTGACTTTGACTAGATTAGTGGAAAGAATGAGAAGAAATGGCGGAAAGAGAGAGAGACGGGTTGGTCAAGAGAATGAGAATGAGGTGTCAGAGAGAGAGTGAGACAGCTCGACAGAAAGAAGGTGAGACGGGTCAGTGCAGGTTGTCGCAGAGAGAATGAGAAACCTGGTGGAGAGAGTGAGACAGATTGGTGGAAAGCGAATGGCGTGAGAAAATGAATGTAGTTTCCCATGTAGATGTGTAGCATCACACCATCTGTGCTTGACAACAGGGAAACAGAGACTGAGTGAGACGCATGCAGCGCTGCTCAGTTCATTAATGAACACAACATTCATTTAACTCTCTCTCTCTCTCTCTCTCTCTCTCTCTCTCTCTCTCTCTCTCTCTCTCTCTCTCTCTCTCTCTCTCTCTCTCTCTCTCTCTCTCCATCTATCTGTCTTTCTCCCCTCTATCGCTTTCCATTGGCTCTCTGAGTGTCACGTTTTGGTTTTGTCATTGGCTGTGTCCGAAATCTCCACTCAAACCACTACTCCCTAACCCCTATGTAGGGGGTAGGGAGTAGAGCACTATATAGTGAGCTCACCAGCATAATAGAAACACCACTTTCGGACACTACTCGATCGTCTCTCGGCGCCATTGATTAAACGCGCCATCATCTGTCAGCTGGTGCCGAGCCAGCTCTGGGCTAAATAGTTTTTTTTTTTTATAAATACATTACATTATATTGAGCTTATTTCTGCAAAATTGTAAAATTAAAATTAAAAGTCATTTCTGACCGTTTCTGTTATAATGCGTTACTCCACACATGATTATAACTTAAACATAAATAAAATTAATATACATATTTAATATATTTTCATTTTCGCGCCACACCGTTTTCTCTTGCCTGTCGACATTAGGGGAAAAAACAAAACAGATCTACGTTATCAAATATCTTGCTCATAATACTCTTAATAAAACAGCTTTTAGACTCTGTGGAGATGCCACTCAATATTTATCTTTTTTGTTCGTTTGTTCTCGTGATTCAGAAGATTTTGCGGATTAGCAAAAGAAACAGGATTTCTAGACACAGAAAACGACGTGCTGTTCTTGCTACGCTAGCGAGACGTCGTCAAATTGTAAGTTAAAGATGAAGATGATGCTTGTAACGGGGTTCGTTGTTATGGGAAGAAGGAGGCGGGAACCGGCGAACGTTCAATGATTTTAATAAATAAACAAATACAAAAATTAAAGTAAAACCAGCAGCCCCTCACGGACGACTGCTGGCCACAGAAACAAAACACAACATAAAATAAGGCCTGTTCCTCTCTCGATCTTCACCGTCGTCGCTCCTCCTTTATGCTTCCGCTCCTCCGTGAGAGATGCGAGACCGGTGCGTCTCACAGGTGTCGCTCATTACCACTCACGCCACCGGCCTCGCGCCGCTCTCACGTCACTCGATCTCGTCCTGCTCGCCACATACCCCCATCGCCCCTCGCAGGCCGGGGGGTACCCACGAGACTGCGCTCTACTCCCCCCCCTCCGGGGGAACCGATCACGGTGGCCGTGGCACCTGGGGGTATGGATAGACGAGGCGAGAGAACAGGAGACGGAAGCATGAGGAGCGACAGATACGAGAGAGGGGAGAGAGGAGAAAAAAAAAATCATGGTCCAGTTCCCGGACACACTGCCGCTTGGTCCTCAGCCAGCTGAGAGACTCACTCGCGGTGCCATGCGATGGTACTGGACATCCGTTGGGGAAAGGTTCGACACTCCTCCGCCTCCTGGCGGACGGCGATGGCTCCTCCGGTCGAGGGCAGCCGGCAGCGAGTCCTCCGTTCCCTGCTCCGCCCCCATCAAGGCCGACGGCAACAGGCTCCGGCCCACGGCGAACGGGAGCGACTCCTCCGCTCCCTCTCGGACAGCAGGCACCCCTCCTCGACCCAGGAGCACGGCAGCGAGGTCCCTGTCCCACCTGCTGTTACATCGCTCCAGCACCATCGCCTCGGTCAACAATCGGCGGCCATGGCTCCCTCGTGCTACCCGACCTCCTCAGCACCGCGATCCCCCTCAGCAGCGAGGGCTCTCCGACAGCGTGTCCCTCCTTCCTCCCGGGTTTCGGCACCAATGTAACGGGGTTCGTTGTTATGGGAAGAAGGAGGCGGGAACCGGCGAACGTTCAATGATTTTAATAAATTAACAAATACAAAAATGAAAGTAAAACCAGCAGCCCCTCACGGACGACTGCTGGCCACAGAAACAAAACACAACATAAAATAAGGCCTGTTCCTCTCTCGATCTTCACCGTCGTCGCTCCTCCTTTATGCTTCCGCTCCTCCGTGAGAGATGCGAGACCGGTGCGTCTCACAGGTGTCGCTCATTACCACTCACGCCACCGGCCTCGCGCCGCTCTCACGTCACTCGACCTCGTCCTGCTCGCCACAATGCTGATAGGTCTTTTACGATCAGCGCAATGCATGATGGTATGTAGGGCTTGGGTTAGTGACTATCAGGTTGTACACTACTTTTCAAAATGCATTCTGGGATACATTGAGTGGACTATATAGGGTATAATAATCATCACTATACATTCGGACAGCACTACAAAATGGCGAGCTCACTATACAGGTCCTTCTAAAAAAATTAGCATATTGTGATAAAGTTAATTATTTTCCATAATGTAATGATAAAAATTAAACTTTCATATATTTTAGATTCATAGGTGGCTCTGGATGTTTCTACTCCAGACTCAGTCCACTGCTTCCGCAGGTCCCCCAAGGTCTGGAATCGGTCCTTCTCCACAATCTTTCTCAGGGTCCGGTCACCTCTTCTCTTTGTGCAGCGTTTTTTGCCACACTTTTTCCTTCCCACAGACTTCCCACTGAGGTGCCTTGATACAGCACACTGGGAACAGCCTATTTGTTCAGAAATTTCTTTCTGTCTTACCCTCTTGCTTGAGGGTGTCAATGATAGCCTTCTGGACAGCAGTCAGGTCGGCAGTCTTACCCATTAATTTTTTGAGAAGGACCTGTATAGTCCACGATATAGTGAGTAGTGGGAGATTTCGGACACAGCCATTGTCACGTTTCGGTGTCTTGTCATGTGATTCCCTGTTTGTGATGTGATCCTGCCATGTGTCTGGTCATTGGTATATTGTCTGGTCATTGTTCATAGGTGTCCCTTGTCTTGTCATTAGTCTGTGTATTTAAGCCCTCATGTTTGCCATGTGTCTTTGCGAAGTATTGTTTCCTGTAGACCACTGGTTGTAAGTCTATGTTCATGTCTTCATTTTGAGTTTTCATGCCGTTTTTGTTTCATGTTTGATCTTGTTTGTAATAAACTGCACTTTGGTTCTCCATAAGCTTGCCTCCAGTGGATCGATTACACTGAGTAAATCGCTTTTTTAGCTCCTAATTCAATATCTGATCTAGTATTGTGATGACTGAACTTTAATGTGCACGTCATCCTGGATCCCTCAAACTAAACACAACATCCAGCCTCATCTGGTGATTAGACGATATGGCCTATAGATATGTAAATATATAAACAAAAGTTTGGGGTCAGTAGAATTTTAAGTGTATTTGAAAGAAGTCTTTTATGCTCACCAAAGCTGCATTTATTTTAATAATAAAAAAATACAGTAATATTGTGAAAAAGTATTACGATTAAAAATAACTGTTTTCTATGTGAATATATGTTAAAATGTAATTTATTCCTGTGATCAAAGCATCATTACTCCAGTCTTCAGTGTCACACGATCCTTCAGAAATCAGTCTAATATGATGATTTGATGCTCAAGAAACATTTATGATTATTATTAACAGTTCATATTTCTGTGGAAACTGATACATTTAATTTTTCAGGATTCTTTGATGAATAGAAAGTTCAAAAGAACAGCATTTATTTGAAATGTAATGTTTTGTAACATTATAAATATATTTACTGCCACTTTTGATCTATTTAATATATATATATATAAATATCCTGGAACTGTTTTCAACATTGTTAATAATAATAAATGTTTATTGAGCATCAAATCATCATATTAGAGTGATTTCTGAAGGATCATGTGACACTGAAGACTGGAGTAATGATGCTTTGGTCACAGGAATAAATTACACTTGACTATAAATAGAAAATAGCTTCTTTAAATTGTAATAATATATATTTTTTAATCAAATAAATGCAGCCTTGGTGAGCATTAGAGAACAAATATAAAAAATATTACTGATCCCAAACTTTTGAATGGCAGTATACTGTATATATATATCGTCATACCACCCTGCCCTAGAATGAATCATCAATCTAAATATTGATCTAAGTCTAAATAAGCATTAATATTGATCTCTCACCCTAAAGAACTCTTTGGTGGACCCAGAATCCAGAGTCCCGTAGGCGATCTCCGTCTGTTTGGCGAGATCTTCTGCGCTCTCGATCGGCGACACCATTCGCTCCACCGTGAGGAAGGCGGCCAGGTTCGCCGTGTAGGACGAGATGATGATAAGAGTGAAGAACCACCAAACTCCTCCCACTATACGCCCAGACAGAGACCTGAGACACACACACACGGAGAATTTAACAACTAAAATCACAACACACAGTACATTTAGATTGAGATTTCATGGATAAGCCTGTGACCGGTAGAGTAAATAAATGGATTTGATACCGTTCCATTTTACCATGTGAATCTTAAATGCCTCCATCTGATTTATTATTTGAATATCTCATCTATAATCTGCTGTTTCCATTTGTTGACACACAATTGTCAATTCAAAGGTACAGAGATTGATTGCACCAATGCACATTTATTGAGAGCGTTCTCTAAAAAAAATACATGCACACAGTTTTTCCCTGTTTAAAGAGGCATATTGTACACTGTAAAAATGATTTATTGAAGTTTATTGGAGTATATTTTACAAGAAAATACCATTTCAGTCTTTCTACTTTAAAATGTCATGTTACTTGCAGTTATTTGCTAAATTTACTGAGTGGATAAAAATAAAAATTCAGTGCACAAATAAGTCAAATGTAAATGACACACGTGTGTGATTTCATTTTGCACATTTTTTCTTTGTTATTTTAGACTTGGAAACAATCTCTGGTCTTACTTCACGAGATAGTAATATTACATTCCTTTCGAAATGACTTTACACTACTTGAACAAGTGAGCGAACACTCATTATAAGCTCATAAGACTCTTATGAGAAAAATCGAAAAAGATCTAATTAAAAACACGTCATTCTCTCACTTTAGACTAATCTACTGAAACGCACCACAAGCTACTCTGACCTGGGTGCATCAATACGAATGGCAGATTCGTTCAAAAGCCGTAGTTAAATTAAATTACCCTAAATACCAGGGAAATGCATTATATACGGCAGTACGCTGCAGGGAACGGGACAGTTTCTTCACAGAAGCTGTGATGATAATAAACTGTTAAAATGACTAAGGAACTGGCCAAGCCAAACTACTAGGCCGTTCCCCATTGGTCCTCTCAGTAGAAAACAAAACCATCTGTTTATTCTTGGTCTGTTGGACCAAAGTCAGACTCATACTGACACTCCGACTACACTAAAGGACTATTGTATATAACCTCACATTGATCATCTTACAAAAGTCTTAAATGATATTGAATTATAATATGAAACTATAAATAAATAAGCAAACATCAAATCTATCAAGTATGTTCTGTGAAGGAACCATGAAGGAAATCAGATAAAAATGAGAATTTGTTTATCATCAATACTGATTTAATAGTAAAATCAGTTTTTTTTAATTTGTATAAAGCTCTGCCTTTTCATACTATTATTTTAGAGAGGCCTACTACAGAAAAGAAGTGGCTAACAATGCAAGAACATTTTATTTAAATAAAAAAAAAGAGCGCTGACATTCTAGCCAATCAAGTTAAAGATGCGGTTTGAGTTATGTAGAACTGAACCAATCATAATTGAATACTCATGCTGCTATTATCCAATTACTGCAGCCCACAGGATGTGAGGGGCGGGGCTTATCAGCAGCGTTCAGAAGTGGATAACAGGTCAGTTATATTTAAAATATAACAACATTCATATATATTTATTTCTTTGTATATTGGTAAGATATATATTTAAAGATCATCTTTAACATCAGCCGAGAGGTTTATCTTATGTGTTTTACCGGTTATCAGTAACGACACAAATGTGATGTAAACATAGAGATATGCTAAGTAAGGTACAACTTCTCTTTATAATCCTTCCCAGAGGATCAATCGTTGTTTCCCTCAGCAGACTGACGGCTCTTGCCCACGGGAACAGACCTGTCGAGGTCTCAAACGTTTAGGATATTAGTTTAAAAGGCTCGTCGGACCATTGCATTTATCTCTAGAGCGTCATCGCGTCTGCGCATGCGTCATACAGGTAAGCGTTTTCCCTTATTGCGCAAGTACGTTAGATGTGGACAATAAACAGTAGGCTACTGGAAAACCTTGCATCAAATTTCTTGGGGAATGGGGAACGGCCTAGTAGTTTGGCTTGCCCAGTTCCTTAGTCATTTTAACAGTTTATTATCATCACAGCTTCTGTGAAGAAACTGTCCCGTTCCCTGCAGCGTACTGCCGTATATAATGCATTTCCCTGGTATTTAGGGTAATTTAATTCTGCTATTTTTCTTCCTTTTTTTTCTTCTCAAAACTATCTGCACTTAATTTTGCAAGTTCCGCTATACTTTGTAGGCTATTTTAGCTTTATGTCTGATATTTTTATATAATACTTACTTTTATACATTTAAAATTAAGGGCACGTTTGACTTAAAGGGATAGTTCATCCAAAAATTATTTATTTGTCATCATTTAAGGTAGGGTAGGCAATTTTCGGAGATGCTATATAGTGAGTTAACTTTGAAAGCAATATAGTGATTGCTGTCAGGATGTGAAGAGACTTACTCATAACAACTTTCTGGAACAAATCACCTACCCTGCTATACTTTCTATAATGCAATTCTGACTTTATAACTCCCAATTGCATGTTATAAAGTCAGAATTGCGAGATATAAACATGCAATTCTGAGAATTAAATCAGAATTACGAGTTTATTTCTCGCAATTGTGAGTTTTTATCTCACAATTCTGACCTTTTTTCTCACAATTGCGACTTTATATCATGCAATTCTGATGTGAACTGATGTGAAGATGTAAACTCGCAATTGTGAGGAAAAAAACGTCAGAATTGTGAGATAAAAAGTCGCATACCTTTCTTATTTTTCATTATGTGGCAAACAAGCTTCCATAAAATGGGTTTGAATCTCGTTGTGAGGGATTTTCTTTCCAGATGATGAACGATACAAATGTGGGACGGTACATTACGCCACATTAAGTTTTGAATGTACCCAAACTCAGTTTACACCTTTATTGATGATGCTTACTGTTAACGGGCACACAGATGTAAATGTGACAGTCATCGTTGGTGTGTGAATCAGTCTTTTTTTTTTGTGATTGTTGCAGGCAAAAATCCTTGATTATGCGGCCCGTTTTCTTTAAAAATGCGATGGAATATGTGGGATATTAATGCAATTTTATGCGATGAAATTGCGGGAACTTGCAAAAATTGCGGTTTGATGAAAAAGAGAAAAAAAAAAGGGATTCCCCAACACCCTGTTCTCACTAGGCTACTGTAAAGAGTCATTTCTTATGACTTCCTATGATAAGCAAGCGTATACATCACAGAAAATGCTGGAATATTTCAGTTCTCATCTTGTTTTATTTCAGAGTTCAGACCTTAAAGGTGACCTATAATTCAAAATTGAATTTACCTTGGTATAGTCAAATAACAAGAGTTCAGTGCATGGACATGACATAGAGTGAATCTCAAACTGGACTGTTTTCGCGTTCTCATTTATTTCACGTTTATGAAAAACACCCCTGAAAAACGGTCGGTTCTCCACACAATACCGACTGTGACGCAATAGTCGGGATCATTAATATGTACGCCTCCAAATATTTGCATAATGCCAGCCCTCAATGCCAGGCGGAACTGCGCAGCCGAAGCGTGGCAGTTGCTCAGTGTGGATGTACACATGAACACAAAAGTATTTTTTAGTTCCTTCATCTGAGCCTCTGAAGAAACAATGGGTTAATTTTATTTTCTCTGGAAATTTCCAAACATTTCACCGACTGTTTCCTCAACTTGGGCAAATGCAGAGCTGGCCTCGGATCGAGCTACCAAGCAACACTTTCTGATGTGTAATTGTTCAAGTTCAGACAGGTAATCTTTCTCTCAAAATCGTTCAATACTGTTTATGCATCAGTAAGTCAAGCCAGTGACTAAAATATCCGCTTCACATCGTTTCTTTTAGTAGATGAAAATAATTGTGAACAAATTATATACAGAAAGCGATCAAAGAACAATCTTTCCACACAGCGCGAGTTTATCTGGACACTTGCCAAACTCGTTATGAAATCAATGACGCACGTTACTGCACAACGAAGCTCTTACTGTATTTACATCATCGTGTTTGCATTGGGGAAAGCAGAGAGAGTGCAGAAACTGCTTTGCAATGATAAGATCTTCATTCTCGCGATCAACACACTGTCATCTGCTCAATGCTCATCACGGCAACATTTTATGTGACGGGAATAGATCTAAATACTTAAAAAACATCTCACGATTCGTTAATCTCGATAGCTGTTATAGTAAAAACGTATAATGGCAGTAGTAAAAGTATTCGGGAGAGAGTTTCACATGTAATGCGTTGCTATTTCATATGCAAGCATGTCAGCCAATCACAGCAGTGGCCGCGGTTACACTGAATCCCACAGCCAATCACAGCAGTGGCCGCGGTTACACTGAATCCCACAGCAGACACGCCCCTTCAAACAGAGTGTTCAAATCAGAGGCTAAAAGCAGGCTAGGAAAAATGCCATTTATTTCTAAATTATGATTATTTTTTATCTAAAAAACATACTAACATTATAAGGGTAACCCAGGAAACATTATAAAATAATAAAAAAAAACATTCTAGGGCACCTTTAATAAACACATCAAACTTACAAAACATTGATGAGTCAAACAAGTCCTGTAGCTTTACAAAAGGAATATGCTACAACTTCTGTAAAAATGAATATAAAAAAATTAAGTGTGCTCCTGTTTTACAGCTTTTCGATGATGTTCACGTCGCGTAATTACGTCACTTCGTAACGTTCCCATGGCAACAGGGGGAAAACGCCTGCTCTCGTGTGACGCAAACGCAACATTTTTCAACTTTCCGCTAAGATATATGTGACTTTTTTGCAACGAAAATGCGAGGATTATGAAATCATGCAAACCGTGCGTATTTTGCACGGAAATCGGCAATTTATGCGGCGAAAGTGCGGCGTATTTGAATAAATGCGGCCCTCGCATAAATATGCGGACTTTGGCTGATTATGCACTGAATCATGCGATCGCATAATCACGTTTTTCTTGAGGGACTGGTGAATGGGCTTTTACACTCAGCAGCACTAAAAATGAAACTGCCAGTGATGATGTCATAATGGCCAGCGATGATGTCATAATGCGGCCTTTAGATACCTGATGTCATAATGTTTGCTTTAACTTCTGATGTGAGCTGGCTTTCTCTCCGGGATCATTTTACTCAAAACTTTTAACACTGTGGAGCTTGTCTAGTCATGATGTAAGTTTATAGTCCAGCTCAGTATAGTGTATTCAAGGCATATTTGTGGTGTGCGTGTAGGTCCTAACTTCCTACTGTCACTGCTTTGCTCAGAAATGAATTTTAAACGCGGGCAGTTCCAGCACAGCAGAGACCGGGAGAGATTGTGGAGGAGCAGAGCGAGAGCGAGACATTGACCCTATCTAAAGTGTCAAGTCCTCAGAGAATACCTGTGCTGATGAGAGAGCAAAATCATGCCTTTAAAGGACAAATCTCTAACCCCCCCTCTCTCTCGCTCTCTGGATGGGTTGAGAGGCTGGTGGATGAGGTGATAATGCAGTCTTTGTGTGATTGTGGTTATTTATGAGCATCTCCAGTGTCTGAGCGTGTTTCATCAGAGGTCATAAAGCAGCGCTGTAATCCTGTGCACCGATGAACTGCTGCTTTTTCTTCTATCACACTTCTGTGAGGATCCAGTGATGGCGTCGTTTGTTGTCACCGTTTGCATTGTCTTAGCGTCCGATTCAATGGAGGAATTTATGCAAATCAGGTGATGGTGCATGATGGGTATTATTAAGCCACAGTGCGTTTCTCATCTCAGCACTAGGTTGTTGAACAGACCATTGCAATCTGACACTGGGAAATGAATGTTCAGTGTCATTCCTGAATCGGCTTGTTAATGTTCTCAAAAGTATGCCATAACTAAAAATAAAAATATTTAGGCCTGAATTTATTAGTTATGGAAGCTTGTTTCCGCCACAGAATGAAAAATAAAAAATTGCGACTTTTTATCTCACAATTCTGACTTTTTTTCTCAGAATTGCGAGACATAAAGTCAGAATTGCGTGATATAAAATCGCAATTGTGTGTTATAAAGTCAGAATTGCGAAATATAAAGTCAGAATTGATTGATATAAAGTCGCAATTGCGTGTTGTAAAGTCAGAATTGCGTAAAAAAGTCGCAATTGCGTGTTATAAAGTCAGAATTGCGAGATATAAAGTCAGAATTGATTGATATAAAGTCGCAATTGCGTGTTGTAAAGTCAGAATTGTGAGATATAAACTATTCTGAGGGGGAAAAAGTTAGTCTTTTTCCCCCCTTAGAATTGGCCTGATAACGCGCAATTGCGAGTTTATATCTCACAATTCTGAGAAAAGATGTCAGAATTGTGAGATAAAAGTCGCAATTCTGTCTTTTCTTTTTTCTCGCAATTGCGACTATATTTCTCATAATTGCGACTTTATATCTCGCAATTGCGACTTTATTTCTCAGAATTGCGACTTTATATCTCACAATTGCAACTTTATTTCTCACAATTCGGACTTCATACTTCGCAATTGTGAGATAAAAAGTTGCAATTATTTTTTTTTATTCAGTGGAGGAAACAAGCTTCCATAATTATTTATATATTTGAATTGACCCTTCGCAGGGAGCTTGATTGATATTTTTCACTGCGTGGTGTGTGTGTGTGTGTGTGTGAGCAGCGTAGCTTGTCGAACATAGCGACAGTAACTAAGGGGGGCGGGTCTTTGCGAATGGTCTATTGCATGTCAAATTTCCATGCATTTTGATTAACATAAACATAATGTATAACTTAATTAGTTTTAACATAAACAAACTAATACATTTAAGTAGAGATGCACGATATATGATCATTTTTAATGTCATCGTTATCGGCCTGATAAGAAAATGTGTCCGATATGTTAAAACCGATAAATAATGTATTATTTCCTTCAGCTGAGACACTTCAGATGTGCACTGTTCAACATGATGATTTTGAATTGCTTTAAATATGATTGGAATCACTTGAAAAAGGAAAATACAGTCATATGCAAGTCTGTCATATCGGCTGCATAAAATTATAATGAGAACATTATTATTGTGTGTTTGGGACGTGGCTTTTAATGGTGAGACTTTTGTTTTTGTAATCAGGCTCTCAGAAATTAAATTAAAATTTGGATTTAGATTTATCGGCCAATATATCGGTTATCGGGTTTCAAATATAAAGAATTATCGGTTATCGGTATCAGCCAAAATTTTCATATCGGTGCATCCCTACATTTAATACAATGAATTTGTCTTGTTTTGAAAAAACAATAACCAGGTTTATATATTCATCATCAATGAATCAAATTTATTTCAATCTCATTCATTTTACCTAATTGAATATTGCTTGTTCCACAGCTAGACTCATTTTAACCATCTTCATATATTTTTACTGAATACATTAAAGCGAACAGATTCATGCTGATTTTAAGCAATTTAAAAGAATGCGTTTTGAAAATATCAAAATAGATAATAAGATCAAATCGATGCAAATAGTTTATAAAAAAAACTATGGCATGATTTTGAATTCGAACTTTTTTCATTTATGTATGATTGACAAAAATGCATCACATTAAGTGTATTAGTTTGTTTTTGTTAAAACGGTGCAATCCAAACACATTGAAATTTTAAATCAAATGTCCAGTAAATGTATTATATTAGGTCTGTACTGCATCATTAGTTGTTATGATATTGTATATTTAAATGAATATGGATAGAACGCTGCATTGGCCAATCAACAACTGGAACTATTAGTTTCATTATTAGTAGACATTACAATAATTAAATATGCATGTTTACAATGTTAAAGAGTATAATGCAATAAATTGGGTGATGATTGAGTTCCATATTATATTATTTAAATGTATGGCCGTAAATAGGCAAATATTATATTATTTTTATTACAAAACAAACAACTGATAGAAAAAAGTACGCACCGATATGAAACCGATAATTCCTTATATTTCAAAGCCGACAACCAAAATATTGGTCGATAAATCTAACTTTTTAATGTTTTTGAGAGCCTGATTACAAAACAAAACTCTCACCATTAAAAGCCACGTCCCAAACACACAATAATAATGTTCTCGTTATAATTTTATGCAGCCGATATGACAGACTTACATGTTGCACTTGACTGTATTTTCCTTTTTTCAAGTGATTACAATCATATTTTAAGCAATTCAAAACCATCATGTTTAACAGTGCGCATCTGAAGTGTCTCAGCTGAGGGAAATAATACAGTATTTATTGGCTTTAATATATTATTTGGCCAAATTTTCTTATCGGGCTGATAACGATAACGTTAAAAATTAACGTATATCGGCCGATACCGATATGGTAGCCGATATATATCGTGCATCCCTCAGAAAAAAACATTAATTTCCTCTCATATTATATAAAAAATCTATAAATCTTGACAGCAGAAAATAATAATTTTCAGTGTTTTAATGCTTTTACTCAGTTCATACATTGCCTGGGAATCAAATACATGACCTCGGCGTTGCAAGCGCCAGGCTCTACTACTAGACCAGTTCAGATCTGGTAACTCTTGAGTGTTTGAGGCCGATCCACTAACCGAAGCGGCTTATATATCAGTCACTTGTTTGTGAATCTCTTTGTGTGTGTGTTTTTTGTTTGCGTGCAACCAACTTTTTCTCATTACATTCAGTTCAGACCGCGAGCTCACATTCACAACCCGAGTAAAATATGATTTGTTTTGTCGTGGCGCTGTGGATTCAACATCAGCGCAGGAATCACTACTTTAAAAACCAATCCTGCCGAGGCACACAGAGAATGAGAGACTGAAGAGTTGAGGCAGAGATATGAAGGACAAGCTGAGTTTGATAACAGTGGAGGAGACGCAGTACAAAAGAATATGAAACGAACGCAAGAGAGAGAGACGTGCCCAGCAGAATGGATCCCTGTGTGTGTGTGTGTGTGTGTGTGATGCATCCTGACAGGTGTTGTAACCTTCGTGCTAATGTGTGGTCGTCCTTCTCTGCTGATGGTGACGTGACTGAAGGTGCAGATGATTTACTGCCATTTTTCACAATACACACGTTTTAGTTTGTATGTTTATATATATAATTTAAAAAAAAAAGTGTATGTACTAGAAAAACTGTTAAAAATGTTACTAATCCCACACACCCAAGCTATCAGGCATATTGTTAAAGAGTTTAATGCATTAAAAGCACGTTATATAAGGTGTTGATTGTGGTTTAATGCATTATATTATTTATTAAATGTATAACTAACCACGAATAGGAATTTTTTTTCTACAAAACAAACAACTGATAAAAAAAAAAAAAGTCAATTGTCTAAAGAATACAGGTGAAACTCGAAAAAAGTTATAATTTTGATGATTATGGCGTACAGCTTATGAAAACCCCAAATTCAAAATCTCAGAAAATTTGAATATTAAATGAAATCAATTTAAAAAAAAAAAAGGATTTTAAATACAGAAATGTCGGCCTTCTGAAAAATATGATCATGCATATAGTTATAGTTATATTTACTATATGTTTCACCTTTTAATTTGAATTACTGAAATACATGAACTGTTGCAAGATATTAATTTTCCGAGTTTCACCTGTATAAACCTTTTGTGAAAAATGTAATCAAACACATTTTATACATTTTTTATCTCATTTGCAATTATCATTTTTTTAATGTCTTTATTTTTTTGCTATTAAAACCGTTTATAATTTTTTTTAAACATTTTTTATTGATGTTGCAAGTCATAAATACACATTTGGTCATATAATACCATTTGCAATTATTAAATTGCATCGGCCACATTGCATTTGAGACTTTCCAACCGTTTTCAAATTAATCATATTGGCTGACCGCTATATATAATGCATAAGGAATTTCTCTATAATGCATTAGAGGCTTCAAGTAAAGTGTGAGCTGTTATTGAAAGAATTTTTTTTTTTAAACCAAGGCAAAAAATATTCATTTGTTCAAGAAGAGGTGTGCAATTCTCTTTCTGTCTGCCTGACTGACAGCCTAATTCAAACTGCAGCGGGAGATATTGATGGAATATCCTGATGTCAGAGAAGGGAACATGAGCGAGAGACAGAGCACACACACACAGAGAGAGAGAGAGAGAGAGAGAGAGCGAACGAGGGGCAGAAACCGAGAGCAAACGAAATTGAAGAACAGATAGTCCTGCCTGTTTGCATGTTCACTCACTGTGAGACTTGATAATGGAGAATCAATTTTCTGCAGCTGCTATTTACACACACACACACACATACATTCTTTTGATTGTTTTATGGACACCTGCGTAAAATTACACTTACAAAATGCGTGTGTGTGCGCTTCAGTGCGACTTGGACAACTTGAAACCGTATTTACAATGCATTTGATTTCTATAATGTGACATTTCACAGTGGAACATGCTCAGACGTTATCCACTGGGATCCGATTGGATCGTAATGATGTTCGGCTGAACGGGAAAGATGTTTCAGAGGTGCAGAAAGTTTTTCACAATTTCAGAATAATATCGATTATTTGTACACAATAAGCCCAGAAATATTTATTAAGAAAGTAATCATACACAAACTATTTTAACTATTTATTGAATTAATACCAGTAATAAAGTAAGGTACATATTCCTAAAATCAATAATAATAAAGATTTTAATTCATCTGCATTTAAAGCATGCAGAGAGTTTAATGGCTATAGAAGTTTTTTTTTTTTACATAAAGAATCATTTTATTTTTGCAATAATTCAATGATTTAATAATTATACTTAACTAATAACTTATTTGTAACCTAACTTATAACTGAATTTCTTGCTTGTAAGCCTGCATGTTTAATAGTTGTGTTATTGATTTGCATTTACTATGAAATTTACAGTGAACTTCATTGAATTATTTAGTTGTTTTAGTTATAGTAATACATTTTTTGGAGGGAAACAAAATATACTGAATAGCAAAGACACTGTTCTAAGAATGTTATATAAATATAGATTTTAGATACCTGTGAAAATTCACTTTCCAGACACAGAAATGTAATAATTTAATAAATTAAGTAATCAAATGTAAAATAACACTGCATAGTCTTCACTGTATAAGTTAAACGATTATTTAACGAGATTAATCCTTATTAAAGTTACAAAAGTTATTCAGTCAAGAGTGATTTTGTCTTCGTCCTTTGTTGTTTGATTAACATTAAAAACACAGATGACGGCAGGTTTATTAGGCCGCTGTCACTTTAAGAGCGAATGCATTGATCCAATATAATGATACACGTGCGTTATCTTTCTCAACTTTTGACGTTCCCTTTAGGCATGCTCATTTCGGTTAATTTTCCCGACTGACAACCGCCGCTCGTTATCCGAGTATTAACCGTTAACTGATAAAATTGTAATATTGAATTAAATTAAAATAAAATTGATGAGTGTCTGTGACCCGTTAAAAATACAAAAAAAAAAATGTTTCACGAGTTTGTTTTAACGTTCAAACAGAACAGATCAACAACAGAACCTGGATTCACATCAAATTTTCACGCACTTGCAGCATTTCTGACAGTGAAAACAGAGAAAAACAGAATAAAATAATATAAATAAAAAACATAAAATAGGCCTACAGTAAATACTTTTTTTAAACTTAAATAATTAAATTAAGATGACAAAAAGAAAACACTGAATCCGTTTGAAGCTTTGAAAAAACGGCAATTTTTTTTTCCCCAGACTAAGTTTTTCGTCAAATAAAAATAGCAGGCCTACCTCAATCCTCATGTTGTTTAGTCTTTATTTAAAAAAAGTAACATGTCCACATGATGTGGGGTTAGTCTGGAGTGCAGCCCGTTGAGAAAACACCCTCTCCGATGGCACAGATGTCCCGGGAACACAGAGATAACGTCTCGCACTAGAATGGCCAGCTTCGGGAAGCGACTTTCATTTGCTTGTGGATGTTTGCTTTGCTAGTGATATTGCATTGTACTTGTAACTGCTGCTGTATTTTAATAGCGCGCAGCATATTTTGCAAGTAACTTCGTCGCCCTTTCTATCGAAATGGTCCCACACAGTAGGCCTACTTCTTTTCGCTCGCTTCATTTTGCTTGCTCAGCGAAAAATGTCTGTAGGCACGTGTGGTTGTGAGTGTCGACGCGCCACGTGAGTTAACAAATATAGGCTATATAGTATTTTTTTTACCATGCAGCAAAAAAAAAAAGTTTAACTGATGGTATTAATCGGTCAAAATGTTGACTTTCGGTTAAACGGTCAATATGAGCATCCCTAGTTCCCTTAAGACGAAACCGACTATGTTTACCAGAGGCGGGCATTTTTTGACATCATTGTGTTTTAATTTGTCCGTTCAAGTGCAAGAAGACGTTAAACGGTGCTTAATTAAGTATTCGCGTGCTGTCTAATTAAGTATAGACGCAGCTTCGAATGTTTTCACACAGAGTAACGCACTTAATTATTTAAATTGGCAAGGCTTAAACTTTCGAGACGATGCAGCCCTGACCCGTTAACTGTCACGAGCATCGTTCATGTGTGTTCACGTTCATGTTCTCACAACATTGCATTGTTAGAATTCATAAAAATGTTACAGGCGATTGACATAATTTCATATGCTCACTAAAACATTTTTTTTTTTTTTTTGGCGCCTGGTGAGTGTTCAATCATTTAGACGATTAAATGTAAATCGACAGTACATTCATTTAAAAATAGCTCCGTCCCTCTGTATGTTTCATGGGTAATATACAAGTCCAATAAAAAGTGTGTGTGTGTGTGTGTGTGCTAAAAGAGTTTCTGTGTAGAAGTGCGGATCAGTAATGTCCTTTAATGCACAGAGCTGCTGACCAGGCTAATGCTAATGCCAGTGCCACGTTTCCGAGAGTCTGAACGCTTCTGACACCATTAACCTCTCAGAAAGCCCCTGGACGGCGGCTGGTTATCTGTGTGTGCTCGGCAGGTGCAAGCAGCCTTTCAAACCAGCGGCGTTTGGCAGGGACTGTGTTTTTTATAGTGTTCCCTGACACGGGTTTAAGTCCTGCGTTACAACATGTAACCATGAAAGTGCAACGTAAATGTTTCATAAGAAAAGGCGTGAAAATGTAATTGTAGAACAACAGTAAGATCACATTCACAGCTTCACACACTCGTCACTCTTGCTCTGTTTCTGTTTTTGGGGCAGACTCTGGTAATTTGTGCAGTTCTGCGGCCTCGCCTTTCCACCGAACCCCGGACATCAATTTTTCATCGTGCCGCATTCTCCAGCTATCAATAATAAAATGCTATATTCTTATGAATATTCTAAAAATAAAGTGTGATTTTTCTGCCATGCAGCTGCAGGGATGAAAGTTTAATGTTTGTCTTGAAGGAAGCTGAGACGGTGAGCCTCTGGACGCAGACGGCAAAGTCCAACTTTCATTTTGTGGCTCTGCTTCCGGGGAGCCCTTAGGGCGGAGCAGACAAAAGCACAGGAATGATCCGCTTTCCACTTCAGACGAGGAAATATCTGCCGTGTGCATTACTGGAGATCGGGCCTGTTGGAGCTTTTCATGTGTGGAGGAGAACCTGAATGAAAGATGCGTAGCATGAGCGCACTGACTGAGCTTTAACTCTTTCCTGCCACTGACTGAATTTTAAGAAACAACGCTTTTCCGTCATTTATGAAACAACGCTTTTCCGTCATTTAAGAAACAACGCTTTTCCGTCATTTATGAAACAACGCTTTTCCGTCATTTATGAAACAACGCTTTTCCGTCATTTATGAAACAACGCTTTTCCGTCATTTATGAAACAACGCTTTTCCGTCATTTATGAAACAACGCTTTTCCGTCATTTAAGAAACAACGCTTTTCCGTCATTTAAGAAACAACGCTTTTCCGTCATTTAAGAAACAACGCTTTTCCGTCATTTAAGAAACAACGCTTTTCCGTCATTTATGAAACAACGCTTTTCCGTCATTTAAGAAACAACGCTTTTCCGTCATTTAAGAAACAACGCTTTTCCGTCATTTATGAAACAACGCTTTTCCGTCATTTAAGAAACAACGCTTTTCCGTCATTTATGAAACAACGCTTTTCCGTCATTTATGAAACAACGCTTTTCCGTCATTTAAGAAACAACGCTTTTCCGTCATTTAAGAAACAACGCTTTTCCGTCATTTATGAAACAACGCTTTTCCGTCATTTATGAAACAACGCTTTTTCGTCATTTAAGAAACAACGCTTTTCCGTCATTTATGAAACAACGCTTTTCCGTCATTTAAGAAACAACGCTTTTCCGTCATTTAAGAAACAACGCTTTTCCGTCATTTAAGAAACAACGCTTTTCCGTCATTTAAGAAACAACGCTTTTCCGTCATTTATGAAACAACGCTTTTCCGTCATTTAAGAAACAACGCTTTTCCGTCATTTAAGAAACAACGCTTTTCCGTCATTTATGAAACAACGCTTTTCCGTCATTTAAGAAACAACGCTTTTCCGTCATTTATGAAACAACGCTTTTCCGTCATTTATGAAACAACGCTTTTCCGTCATTTAAGAAACAACGCTTTTCCGTCATTTAAGAAACAACGCTTTTCCGTCATTTATGAAACAACGCTTTTCCGTCATTTATGAAACAACGCTTTTCCGTCATTTAAGAAACAACGCTTTTCCGTCATTTAAGAAACAACGCTTTTCCGTCATTTATGAAACAACGCTTTTCCGTCATTTAAGAAACAACGCTTTTCCGTCATTTATGAAACAACGCTTTTCCGTCATTTATGAAACAATGCTTTTCCGTCATTTAAGAAACAACGCTTTTCCGTCATTTATGAAACAACGCTTTTCCGTCATTTATGAAACAACGCTTTTCCGTCATTTAAGAAACAACGCTTTTCCGTCATTTAAGAAACAACGCTTTTCCGTCATTTATGAAACAACGCTTTTCCGTCATTTAAGAAACAACGCTTTTCCGTCATTTAAGAAACAACGCTTTTCCGTCATTTAAGAAACAACGCTTTTCCGTCATTTATGAAACAACGCTTTTCCGTCATTTATGAAACAACGCTTTTCCGTCATTTATGAAACAACGCTTTTCCGTCATTTATGAAACAACGCTTTTCCGTCATTTAAGAAACAACGCTTTTCCGTCATTTAAGAAACAACGCTTTTCCGTCATTTAAGAAACAACGCTTTTCCGTCATTTATGAAACAACGCTTTTCCGTCATTTATGAAACAACGCTTTTCCGTCATTTAAGAAACAACGCTTTTCCGTCATTTATGAAACAACGCTTTTCCGTCATTTAAGAAACAACGCTTTTCCGTCATTTATGAAACAACGCTTTTCCGTCATTTATGAAACAACGCTTTTCCGTCATTTATGAAACAACGCTTTTCCGTCATTTAAGAAACAACGCTTTTCCGTCATTTATGAAACAACGCTTTTCCGTCATTTATGAAACAACGCTTTTCCGTCATTTATGAAACAACGCTTTTCCGTCATTTAAGAAACAACGCTTTTCCGTCATTTATGAAACAACGCTTTTCCGTCATTTATGAAACAACGCTTTTCCGTCATTTATGAAACAACGCTTTTCCGTCATTTATGAAACAACGCTTTTCCGTCATTTATGAAACAACGCTTTTCCGTCATTTATGAAACAACGCTTTTCCGTCATTTAAGAAACAACGCTTTTCCGTCATTTATGAAACAACGCTTTTCCGTCATTTAAGAAACAACGCTTTTCCGTCATTTATGAAACAACGCTTTTCCGTCATTTATGAAACAACGCTTTTCCGTCATTTATGAAACAACGCTTTTCCGTCATTTAAGAAACAACGCTTTTCCGTCATTTATGAAACAACGCTTTTCCGTCATTTATGAAACAACGCTTTTCCGTCATTTATGAAACAATGCTTTTCCGTCATTTATGAAACAACGCTTTTCCGTCATTTATGCAACAACGCTTTTCCGTCATTTATGAAACAACGCTTTTCCGTCATTTAAGAAACAACGCTTTTCCGTCATTTATGAAACAACGCTTTTCCGTCATTTATGAAACAACGCTTTTCCGTCATTTATGAAACAATGCTTTTCCGTCATTTATGAAACAACGCTTTTCCGTCATTTATGCAACAACGCTTTTCCGTCATTTATGAAACAACGCTTTTCCGTCATTTATGAAACAACGCTTTTCCGTCATTTATGAAACAACGCTTTTGACTGAATTTTCTGTCAATTATGAACAAATGCTTTCCCACCATTGACGTAATTTTCCGTCTTTTCACTGTTCTCACTTTCAACTTTCCGTGTTTTCATGATTATACGGTATTGGGTGCTACTATGCACAAAATGTATCACATTTTGCCATCAAAATAAGGGAAATTAAGCACTTAAAGAAATAATGCCATTAAATGCACAAAATATTGTCTCCTTTTCGGGGGAAAGTATAAAGAATATAAAAAAAGTACACAAAGATATTTATATATGTGTGAATGAATCATCGTTCTTTGTTTTCAGAAAAGAAATTGGCCAAACTCGGTCTGAATCGAATCACTTTGCATTCATTTTTGAGAGTTACTTTGAGAAAATTCAGATATTGCTGTGTGATGTGAAAAGGAATTTAAGTGTCCTTCCGCTCTGTTTTTCTATGTGTGCATGTGCTAGATGGATGTCTTTGACCATTTCGTTGTTTTTCAGGTTTAAAAACATTGAAAACGTACGCGAGAGAGCTTTGTTCTGCTCAGGTGTACCGTCACTCTCATTAATCGTTTGGTCCGAAGGGTCTCAAGTCTTATAGAAGTGTGTAATATTTACATTAATGCTTGACATACTCAATAAAATTAACTCTCTCAGAGAATATTTAACATGAGCATATATTGAAAGTGTTTTTGCCAAAAAATCGAATACAGTCAGATGAAATCGTGCTGGAGGAAGTCGTGCTGGAAATCGTCACCTCACTGTACGGTTAGTTGCTAGTAGCGCTTGTATTCGAGTGTATCAGACATCAACATCACTGTCTGAACACATCCAGTGTTTACAAAGAGTCGTTGAGGTCTTTAGCACAGCTGAGATGCTGGGGCTGTTGCGTTCACTCGCTGACAGATGTGATCACACACTCCAGCCCTTGACAGTTTTGTAAGCACTTAGGCAAACGCCTGGAAATTCTGTGAGAAACTGGAGTTAATGGGCCACTACTTTAAAAAGCTCTACATGAAGCATATGTGCTTGTTATCAAAGCTGTTGCTGACTACACTTCATGTTTTCCAGACTCTGAATATGTCTTTCAGGTCAAAATGAAAACTGTCAGTAATTTTTTTTTTTTTTTTTTTCGGTTTGGTCATTTACAAATCATTCAATCAATCATTCGAAACATAAACACAATAGATGACCAGGTGCAGGCAGAAGCTAAAGCTTATTGTGCCTGCCCTTAACTTTAGAATCATAAATGCAACACATTAGTGACAACATCTGATCATAAAATTAACATTAACACATTGGTGGACCATTGTCCACACCAGAAGCAAGCCTATTTAATTAATTTTCATTCTCTTGAATATTTTTCCAATGTTATCCTCTTATAAATATTTTTAAACTGAAAAATAGACGTGGCTTGTTTTAACTCATTACAGCAATTATTCCATAATTTAACTCCTTTATTTGATAAACAATGTTCTCTTAATGTAGAATATACTTGTGGTTGATTAAATATACATAGTCCTCTGAGATTATATTTACTTTCTCGCTGGGTAAATAATAATTGTAAACATTTAGGCATTTTATTATGTTTGACTTGGTAAATAAACTTTACCGTGTACAAATCAACTAAATCATAAAACTTCAAAATTTTTGATTGATGAAACAGTAAATTACTTGGTGAATTGTAAGGTGCATAATTAATTAATCTGATAACCTTCTTTTGTAATAAGAAAATTGGATTAGTTCTAGTTTTGTATGTATTTCCCCATATTTCAATACCATACGTTAAGTATGGTGTGACAAGTGAACTATAAAGTAAATGTAATGCATTTTTGGTCAAAATACATTGCAACTTATACAAAATTGCAATCGTTTTTGATACTTTCTTCTGAACGTTCAAAATATGCGGTTTCCATGTCATTTTACAATCAATAATTACTCCAAGAAATTTTATATGATTTACTCTTTCTAATTCATTTTCATTAATAGTAATCTTGATCTCATTATTTATCTCTTTATTACTAAATACCATAAATTTCGTTTTATTTAAATTTAGTGACAATTTATTCAAATCAAACCAATTCTTTAATTTATATAATTCTTTCTCTACCACCGACACAAGCTCTGTAAGATTTGGGCCAGAACAATAAATTGTTGTATCATCCGCGAAAAGAATAAAATTAAAAATATCCGACACTTTACAAATATCATTTATATATAACAAAAATAACTTAGGGCCCAAAACGGAGCCTTGCGGAACGCCACAATTAATTCTCTCAAAGCATGATGCAACTCCATTTAAATTAACATATTGAAAACGGTCTGTTAAATAATTTTCTAACCAAGAATATACATTTCCCCTAAATCCATATTTTTCCAGTTTATATAATAATATTCTGTGATCGATGGTATCAAAAGCTTTCTGTAAATCTAAAAAAACTCCGATTGTATGTAATTTTTTATCTACTGATTGTGATATATTTTCTACCATTTTAACAACTGCCATTGTTGTTGACCTATGAGCTCTGAAACCAAACTGATATTCATTCATGATATTGTTCACTTCAACATAGCTATCTAATCTTTTAACAAATAATTTCTCTAATATTTTTGAAAATTGTGACAACAGAGAAATAGGTCGATAATTACAAAACAAATGTTTGTCGCCACCTTTATACAATGGGAGAACTTTTGATATTTTCATTTGAGTTGGGAATATACCAGTTTTAAAAGATTGATTGCAAATATATGTAAATGGATAAATAACATTTTCAATAATGTTTTTAACCATAAACATATCAAACCCATCATTATCAATTGACTTTTTATTCTTGCAGTCTTTCACTATTTTCAATATTTCATCTTTATTAGTTGGGTTTAAAAATAATGAATTTGGACTTTCATATGTAACCCCAATCTCCATTCCATTGTTTGGAATGGGTACAATTTTCTTTGCTAAATTATTGCCTATATTTACAAAATAATCATTAAACTCTTTAACTATTTCCTCTGTGCAACGCATCGTATAGTTGTCTTTATTAAAGTAATTAACACTATCCGTATTGCTGTGTTTTTTATGTATTAAATCATTAAGTACCTTCCATGTTCCCTGAATGTTTTGTCTATGTTGTGCCAACAATTTTGTGTAATAATCTTTCTTACTATTTCTAATTATATTAACTAGTTTATTCTTATATGTTTTATATTTGCTTTCAGCATCTTGAGTTCGTGAATGTATAAATTTCCTGTATAATAAATTTTTCTTCTTGCAGGACTTTATAATTCCTTTAGTAAACCATGGTTTCTGCATATTACATTTATATGTTATCGTTTTAAATGGGCAGCATTTATTATAAATTTCTAGTAATCTCTCCAAAAAAATACCATAAGCTTCATTTGGATTTTCATAACTATAAATCTCATCCCAATTACACTTATTTAATTCCATTTGCAGTGTTTCAATTGCTTCAGATGTTCTATGTCTCACTGTTCTCGAATATATAGTTGGACCTAATGGTGGTTTAAACACATTTTGAAAACATGCAAAGACAGGCAGGTGGTCACTAATATCGGTCATTAGAATACCTCCATCAATTTTACCAATATCATTTGAAAATATATTATCAATTAATGTTGCTGATACTGTTGTTATTCTTGTTGGCTTTGCTATTACTGGGAATAATGTACAATTATAAAAAGCATTAATAAATTCTGTGGTCTTCTTATGTCCACCTGGATTAAGCAGGTCAACATTAAAGTCACCACAGACAATATTTGTCTTATTTCCATTTGAATTGAACATGTTCCCTACAAACTCATTAAAGATATCCAGTGATGAACCAGGTGTTCTATATATACAACTAACAATTATATTCTTTTGTTTTTCCATGCGAATCTCAACAGTAACACATTCTAGTATATTTTCAATAGTCATTGACATACAAGCCATTATATTACACTGCAAACTTGAGTCCACATAAAGAGCAACTCCACCTCCTCTCCTATCTTTTCTATTCATTACAAACATTTGATATCCCTCTAATTCTACCTCTGCTAATTTGTCTTCGTCCAACCATGTTTCAGAAACAGCTACAACACTAAATTTTGGAAACAGGTTCAAAAAGTCTTTGATCTTTGAAAAGTTACTCCACAAACTTCTACTATTTAAATGTATTACAGAAAAGGCATGTTTCATATTCACTCCTCTCTTGAACTGTTCTTCCGTATAATAGTGACAATTTGGCTGACTACATAAATATTTGTCTGGATCAATATCTCTTTCAAAGTCATACTTACTATAATTTGTATTATCTATCTCAACACCTAGATGTAATATATTATCATCATCAATATTACATACTGCCATTTATAAAAAATAGACAAATTAAACAAAAACAAACATAAATTCTACAAGTCCGTACGATAGTCCTCATGTCCAACAACAAAAGAAGTAAATCTTCATAAAGTTCATCGCCCATTTTTGCAAAGAAAATTGTAATTACTCTCCCTCATGTTGTTCCAACCCCGTAAGACTTTCGTTCATCTTCGGAACACAAATTAAGATATTTTTGATAAAATCTGAGAGCTGGATCACTCCTCCATAGGCTTCTATTGTAATTGATATCTGCCAGCCCAGAAAGTTATTAAAAACATCGTTAAAACAGTGACTACAGTGGCTCAACCTTAAGTTTATCAAGCGACGAGAATACTTTTTGTGCTCTCAGATTTCATCCACAATATCTTAATTTGTGTTCCGAAGATGAACAGAAATGAAGTCGCAGCTTGTTATAACAATATGACTTGTGTTTGTTTGCTTGGTTTTATTATACAGTATTTATATGATATTTGTATTTAGAAAATAGCCTTAGATGCTGACATGGCATTAAATAAAACTATCTATCTCTCCATCTATCCATCCATCTCTCCATCTATCTATCTATCCATCTCTCCATCTATCCATCTATCTATCCTTCTCTCCATCTATCTCTCCATCTATCTATCCATCTCTCTATCCATCTATCCATCTATCTCTCCATCTATCCATCCATCTCTCCATCCATCTCTCCATCCATCTCTCCATCTATCCATCTCTCCATCTATCTATCCATCTCTCCATCTATCTATCCATCTCTCCATCCATCTATTTATCCATCTCTCCATCTATCCATCTCTCCATCTATCCATCTCTCCATCTATCCATCCATCTCTCCATCTATCTATCCATCTCTCCATCTATCCATCTCTCCATCTATCCATCTATCCATCTCTCCATCTATCTATCCATCTCTCCATCCATCCATCTATCCATCTCTCCATCTATCTATCCATCTCTCCATCTATCCATCTCTCCATCCATCTATCTATCCATCTCTCCATCTATCCATCTCTCCATCTATCTATCCATCTCTCCATCTATCCATCTCTCCATCTATCTATCCATCTCTCCATCTATCTATCCATCTCTCCATCTATCTATCCATCTATCCATCTCTCCATCCATCTATCTATCCATCTCTCCATCTATCCATCTCTTCATCTATCCATCTATCTCTCCATCTATCCATCCATCTCTCCATCTATCTCTCCATCTATCTATCCATCTCTCCATCTATCCATCTCTCCATCTATCTATCCATCTCTCCATCTATCTATCCATCTCTCCATCTATCCATCTCTCCATCCATCTATCTATCCATCTCTCCATCTATCCATCTCTCCATCTATCTATCCATCTCTCCATCTCTCCATCTCTCCATCTATCCATCTCTCCATCTATCCATCTCTCCATCTATCCATCTCTCCATCTATCCATCCATCTCTCCATCTATCTATCCATCTCTCCATCTATCCATCTCTCCATCTATCCATCTCTCCATCTATCCATCTCTCCATCTATCTATCCATCTCTCCATCTCTCCATCTATCCATCTCTCCATCTATCTATCCATCTCTCCATCTATCTATCCATCTCTCCATCTATCTATCATCTATCCATCTCTCCATCCATCTATCTATCCATCTCTCCATCTATCCATCTCTTCATCTATCCATCTATCTCTCCATCTATCCATCCATCTCTCCATCTATCTCTCCATCTATCCATCTCTTCATCTATCCATCTATCTCTCCATCTATCCATCCATCTCTCCATCTATCTCTCCATCTATCTATCCATCTCTCCATCTATCCATCTCTCCATCTATCTATCCATCTCTCCATCTATCTATCCATCTCTCCATCTATCCATCTCTCCATCCATCTATCTATCCATCTCTCCATCTATCCATCTCTCCATCTATCCATCTCTCCATCTCTCCATCTATCCATCCATCTCTCCATCTATCCATCCATCTCTCCATCTCTCCATCTCTCCATCTATCCATCCATCTCTCCATCTATCCATCCATCTCTCCATCTCTCCATCTATCTCGAGTGTGATTCTGCGGTCTGATGCAGTGATGCTTTACCGGGGTGTGAAGTCGCAGCCCTGCTGCATGAAGGCGCCCAGGGAGAACCAGAGACTGTTGAAGATGCCGAACTCGTTGGGGGGCTGGTCGCTGGGCGGACCGTCGGAGCCGTCCTCGGGCTCCTCGGTGTGCCACTCGTACGGGCTGAAGCGGCTGACCAGGAAGAGCACCACGCTCACGCCGATGTAGGCGAACACGATGCACATCCAGATCTCGTAGGCCAGCGGGTCCAGGAAGGAGAAGACGCCGGGTTTGGACTTCTGCGGCTTCTTGATCATGATGGAGATGCCCAGACTCATGAAGGGCTTGGAGAAATCGATCACCTCCTCCCGGACCAGAGTGATAGTTAAAGGGGCCACAGCGATTTCCGCTTTCTGTGGGAGAAAGAAAAACGTTCTGATGTTTCCTTTCAGATTATTTGTGACCCTCGACCACAAAACCAAGTCATAAGGGTCAATTTTTGTGAAATCGAGATTTATATATCATCCGAAAGCTGAGTAAATAAGCTTTCCATATGGTTTGTTAGGGTAGGACAATATTTGGCCAATTGATACAAATCTGGAATATGAGGGTGCAAAAAAATCTAAATATTGAGAAAATCGCCTTTAAAGTTGTGCAAATGAAGTCCTCGATGTTGCTGCATCCACTCACAAAAATAAATTTGATATATTTACGGTTGGAAATTTACAAAATATCTTGACGGAACATGATCTTTACTTAATATCCTAATGATTTTAGGCATAAGGAAAAATGGATAATTTTGACCCATACAATGTGTTGTTGACTATTGCCACAAATATACCCGTGCGACATGTGACTGGTTTTGTGATCCAGGGTCACATTTGTTGAAGCGTACCTGCAAAAATGACTGTTTATTGAGTGAGGTCTACTTTTTGTCGTCATAACTGGAGAAAAAAACACAGATTTCAATGTCTCATGTGAACATGGTTTTCTAGCATTGCTTGTTTTTTTTTAATAGTCAGATGATTTTTCAGTGTTTGTTGTGTATTTAAAAGGATATTTCAGGAAAAAATTCTGAATTTCTGTCATTATTAACTTTGCCCTTATGTCAGTCTAAGCCCAACAGAAGATATTTTGAAGAATACAACTTTGGACCCCATTGACAGAAAGGCGAGTAAATGACAACATTCATTTTTGGATGAACTATCCATTTAAACACACACACACACATATATATATATTACACACACTAATATACACTACCTTCTTAAAGTTGTATTTATTTAATCAAAAATACAGTGCAAAACAGTAATATTGTGAAATATTACAATCCAAAAGAGCTGTTTTCTGTTATTACTGTTTCCTTGAGAAATCAATGTTATCAAAATGATCAACGTTGACCGTTTTTGCTGCTTAATATCATCCATTTTTCACGATTTTATGATGGATAGAAAGTTCAAAAGAAAATGTACAATAGCAAAAACAGCAAGAGAGAGAGAGTCTTTTTTTCTTCTTTTTATGGGACAAAATGCTTTAAAACTAGATTTTTTTTTTAATGTTTTGATATTGTAGAGAAATGAAGGCAGCAATTTTCCCACTGACCCGAGACACCAACTGATCTAAAAAAAACTACATATATCTGTCTGACCCATGAATGTTTAAGGTCATGAGGAACCCTGTATTGTGGTGAAGACCTGGTAATATCAGATAAAGGCAGAGAGAGAGAGATGGGTTGTTAAACGTAAAGTGCTTTAAGTGAGCCAATTTCACAGTAGCTGTACTGTGGCTTCAGCGTGGCCAAACACAGTCTTTATAACAGCGTTACTCTCCACCATCCTGCCTTTCTTAACGGTTCAAGATGTTAAAATACCTTCTGTAAAAAAATTGGAGCAAAGCACTTCCCTTTTTATAACCCATTTACTGCAGTGAAGCGTATTGCGAGTTTAAAAGGCCAGGATTCAAGCAGTTGTAAACGGAGGCGGTTTTATCAATGAATGGAGGCTCTTGGGCATCCGTACCGTAATATTTACACTGGCTCAGTGGTTTAACACCAGTGAAAGGTCACAGAGGAAGTATAGGGGATGTTTTGGCCCTCCTGGTCCTGTAGGAATACAAGAAGTGGTTTCGCTGCTAGATTTAATTATAGGCCGCTAGCAATAGAGGGAACGAGAGAGGTCAGATCCCAAATCTGTGAAGCTCGTCTGCGCCTCGAGACACGGGATGGAGAGTCTGAGGGTTTTATTCAGAAATGCTCTTTTTCTAACAATCCCTTAAGGATCCCAAAGCTCATAATTAACATTTATTTTCTGCAATTTCACAAGCTGGAACTGAGGACCAGATTTGGCTCATGTAATTTCATGTGAGTAATGTTTGAATTCGCATGTCCTGTAAAGTGTGTGTGTGTGTGTGTGTGTGTGTGTGTGTGTGTGTGTGTGTGTGTGTGTGTGTGTGTGTGTGTGTGTGTGTGTGTGTGTGTGTGTGTGTGTGTGTGTGTGTGTGTCAGTCATCCTCACTCCCACTGAATGAGTAGAAAGAGTGAGAGAAAGTGTGTGTATGCTTTTTCAGCGGCCTTGGTTCTGAAAATGTATTTCCCATTTATTTTTTTCCAAACTTCCTTAATGAGGAGTTTTAAGCCTTGAACCAAACGCCGCTTTTAGATTAATCAAAACATGTCGTGCAAAGCAAACAAATAAATAAAAGGATTCGAAAATTGTCAATATTGCAAGTCTGTATGTACCGGATTTTCCTTGAATATTTACTACATATTTGCTTAAAAAAAGCTCTTTTGACATATTTGTCAGCTTACTTTTTAGATGTCAATGAATGAATGTTAATGACATTGTCATCAAGGAAAAAACAACAATTATACTTTCTATCCTTTTTTTTGTGGAAAACAAAAATCAATTACAATTATATACTGAACGAAACTGTTTTGTGTAACATTTTAATGTTAATAACACTACTAATAATTAAAAAATATATATATTATATATAAATATATGGTATATTAAAATATAAATAAAATAATATAATGTGAAAAATCTTATTTGCTTTTATGTTTTTATATTAACATTTACAATATAAAATAATGTTAATATAAAAAGAAATATTTACAAATATTTTATATTGACGTTATTTAAATATATTTAAAAAAAATACATTATATATAAATATATTATATTTATATTATATATAAATATATGGTATATTAAAATATAAATAAAATAATATAATGTGAAAAATCTTATTTCCTTTTATATCTTATATTAACATTTACAATATAAAATAATGTTAATATAAAAAGAAATATTTACAAATATTTTATATTGACGTTATTTAAATATATTTAAAAAAAAATACATTATATATAAATATATTATATTTATATTATATATAAATATATGGTATATTAAAATATAAATAAAATAATATAATGTGAAAAATCTTATTTCCTTTTATATCTTATATTAACATTTACAATATAAAATGATGTTAATATAAAAAGTAATATTTTACAAATATTTTATATTGGCGTTATTTAAATATATTGCACTAACGTTACATAACATAAAATATGTTAATAGAAAAATAAAGTTAAAAAAACGTGTTAGTTAAATTAGTGTAAATTCATGAACTGTACTGACTGATTTACTAGCAATGTTTCCATGTTGAACTGCAAAATCAGTTCAACTTATGCGCAAAAATTGGAATATCGCGTAAAATAATAACATTACGAATAAACCATATGCTCAAGAGAACAAGTCGTCACTTCCTGGGAAATTGGCGTAAAATTTCTGTAATAAAAATGGAAGTTGCTTTTTTCTTCCATCATAAATCATTCTGATGACCAACGTTTGAGATGCTGCGATGCGATTGGTCCACTGGTTACTCCAGTTATCCAATCATGTCCTCTGTTTAAATTTGAGTTTTTCCATCTAATATTTATTCTATTTATTTATTTATTTTATCTCAGTTTTAGTCATTTTAGTACTTATTAAACGTATTTATTTCAATTAGTATTTATATTTTATACTAATTATACTGATTTTATACTGATACAGGAAAAAAAATTCAATTGAAATTTTTTTTTATATACTGATTTTCCATCTAATATTTATATTTATTCTATTTATTTATTTATTTTATCTCAGTTTTAGTCATTTTAGTACTTATTAAACATATTTATTTGAGTTAGTTGCCATTTTTCCTTAAATTTAAAAAAAATAAAAATATATTTATTCTATTCCAGCTTTAACTCAATTACACAAACGAAACTGTTAATAATTTTTGTTTTACAATAAAAACAGCAAATATAATAGAAGGATCATGTGACACTGAAGACACTGATGAGTAATGCTGAAAATTTAGCTTTGATCGCAGGAATAAATTACACTTTACAATATATTCACCTACAAAACAGTTATTTTCAATTCCAATAATATTTTTACAATATTCGCTTTCAATATTCATTCTGATGACCAACGTTTGAGATGCTGCGATGCGATTGGTCCACTGGTTACTCCAGTTATCCAATCATGTCCTCTGTTTAGGCAAAGTCACATGAGTTTAGTTGTTGTTGTTGTGCAACATAGTTTATGCGCATGTCTTCTAAATGTATCCACCTCAAATGAGTTTTTCATGCAAATGTTTAGAGTTTATGCGCATCTTAAAACTTTCAAGTCCATCCAGCATTTTTTCTTTATGCGATATCCCAAAATGCACATAAAAATAGTTGTATGGAAACATAGCCAGTGAGAGAACCAGCTCATGAGAGTAATTTGTGTGTGTATCCTTCTACAGCGTTCGCTCTGTACGTTTGTTTTTGTGTGCAGCCGGAGAAGAAAACACAATTATTTCAATTATGTATTCATTCTCAGTACCAGACTCTGTGTGTGATCATATTCATTGCTGACTGCAAGGACAATATAATTTCGTTTGTTATGGCGCTGTAGATTATGCTGTTCACTTAATGTCTTCTATGAGGAAATTAATGAACTATTCCTCTCAATATTTGATGATGTAATCATAACAGTCTGGGTTTTTGGGTCATTTCTTATGTAAGTGTTAGGGATCGAGTATAGTTATGAATCTGCGCATGCATATTCCCTGATATCAGTGAAGTTTATGATGGGACTTCTCCAGGAATTGTGCATTTAAAGTGATCATGACAAGGATTTTTTTTCTTCTATATGCTGCTTGAGGTTCATAACTTATAATGTAAATGAAGATTTTTGTTTTGCACAAAAAAACAATACAGGTGAAACTCAATAAATGTGAATATCGTGCAAAAGTTAGTTTATTTCAGTAATTCAACTTAAAAGGTGAAACTAATATATTATATAGACTCATTACACGCAAAGTGAGATATTCCAAGCCTTTATTTCTTATAATTTTGATGATTACACTGTAAACCCTAATGCTCAAAATAATTAATTGGTTTAAGTAGGACAAACTTAAATTAAACAAATTAGTTCAGTCAAATTAACTTTTATGAGTATTTAGCACTTTCTTTTTCTTTCAAGTTCACTGAACTGATATAATTTAAGACAAGTAAACTGAACTGTTTCATTGTTTTGAGTTTTATGAAATTATTTATTTTAATTTAGACGAACTTAAGTTTAACTGAAACAGCTGTGATGTCTATTTCCCAGCATGCTTTGCCGATGGCACTCGAAAGGGAGAGTAAATGCTAAAATTAAGTGTAATATAATGTTTTTTTGTGTGTAAGATTAATGTTATGTGTGAGATTTAGTAGTGATTCATGTTTCGTTATGCTAATTTAGAAGAATTTCTGTTAATGTTGGCTTTAGGATAGTTACCATCATGGTGACAAGTGGTGCATGAGGCTTGATTTGAGAGCAAATAATCCATTTACATTGCTGTGCTCATACAGCAAGTGTTTCTGTATAACATACTATTGCTAATATGTTAGCATTTACTATGGTAGCAGATTAGCTTTTTAAAGCTAATTAAGTTTATACTAATAAAAGTATTTTGAGTTCTGCCAACTTATTTAGGTTTACAGAGTACTTCATAGATTTAAGTTATATTAACTGAATGGAATTAGTACTATTAACTTTATTTACCCAAGTTATCTTAACAATAAGTTATTGAGTTACTTGAACACAAATCAAATATTTTTTAAGCTTAAATTGTTTGAGTTAATAAACTTAAATGATTTAAGGCAATCGGTTTCCTCAAACGGTTTGAGTTGAACTAACTCATCAGGTTTTACAGTGTATGGCTTACAGCTTATGAAAACCTTTTCACAATATTCTAATTTTGAATTTGGGGTTTTTCATAAGCTGTAAGCCATAATCATCAAAATCATAACAAATAAAGGCTTGAAATATCTCACTTTGCATGTAATGAGTCTATATAATATATTAGTTTCACCTTTTTAGTTGAAATAGTGAAATAAATGAACTTTTGCAAGATTTTTGCACATTTTTTGGTCGAGTTTCACCTATATGTAAGCGGAAATAAAAGATGTTTAAACTGGACGTGTCAAAGGGATCGCTCTTTCACTCTTCTACTTGTCCAGTTGTCGACAGACTCAAGCGTGTGATGTCAGAAACTGAAAACTGTATCAGTGTAGACAGCGCCAGTCATTATAATGACTTCTGTTCGCTTTTTGACGTGACGCTCACATCCAGCGTAGACAAAAGTCCCCCTGTGGTGAAAATCCAGCTTTTAATGTTGTCTATGTCTATGTGGTGTTTTTAATATGCATTAAGACACACCATGTGTAAATTCATAAGTCGACAGCATTGCTGAGTATTTCCTCCTTAAAACTGCAGTGAACCAAAGACAGTCTCAAATCTGCAATCGCTGGTGTTTCTGACGTCACAAACGACCTTGTAACCAATCAGATCAACGTGTGATCGTCAACCAGTGGATCTCTGAGCTGAGTGAGTGAGTGATTGGAGGCGGGGCTCATTTGCATATTCATAGAACCACGCATACTAAATGAGGGTGTCGAGTTACATTCAAGCTATTTTAAAGCATGAAGAAAACTTTTAAATATGTCATTTTGGTGAAGTTTTAAGGGATAAAATGATTGCAGGGGGACTTTAGTATCAAGACGAGACGTTTTTGGAGCTTGATTAAAGTATAACTCCCAAAAATGACTACACTTTCAAGCCCAAGAAAGTTAGTAAAGGCATCGTTAAAGTAAAACATGCGACTCCAGTGGTTTAACCTCAATTTTATGAAACGACACGAGAACGTTTTCATCTCTCAGATTTCATTAAAAAGATCTTCATTTGTGTTCTAAAGATGAACGAATGACTTTTTAATGAATTAATGACAGACTTTTCATTTTTGGGTGAACTAATCATAAATAAATGCTTTGTTTATAAAGAGGAGGATGCTTTGTACCATCTTATACATCAAAAACCTCTTATATATCAAGGCAAATTTGATTTCTTACATCGCGACCCTTTAAAATGTAACGGATAATGTACATTTAACCAGTCATTGCTGCTTAATAAACCTAGACGGGTGATGAGGATAATCCTGAAGGGTTTTGCTTTGCCATATTGACTGCACTGTGAAAAACTATTACAATTTAAAGGACTTTTTTGGGGGTAATTTTGTAAATTACAACCATTTTAAACTGTTTGATCTGTCAAATTGTTTTCATTTTATTGTATTATTCCGGCAACCACAGCTGCCAATTTTTCTGTAAAACCAACTTTTTTTTACTTGCTAAATAAATAAACAATGGAGATTAGCTGGAATTATTTGATTATGTGTAAAATAAGGACACAATGAAAGACATGTAACCCGCACTGGTTATCAATATCAATAGTGAAATACACAATTTCATCACACAGAAATATTTGCAGTTGACCAAGCCAGCGTTTAATATTTTGTTTAGCACTCTCTGTTCTCTCGTGAAAGTTTTATCTGTTATCGTTAAATCCATAAATCTTTCTGTGGAGATTTTGAATGTCATTGTGACGTTTGCGAGCCTCTCGTGGAGCTCTTCAGAGAGTGTATCGGCGGATGAGAGTGTGTGTTTAATGGGGCAGAGAGATGTGCATCTGTCCTCTCCCTGAGCTCATTAACACTCGACGGCAGGAGCGTTTGCCTTCCGCTGTTGGAGTCGCGGCGAGATGTCACAGAGGCCACGTGTACCAGTGACTGATTTTATGTACTTGCGCGCTGAATAATGGTGTTAATACTTCTGGCTGCGTTTAAAAGAGAAAACGCCTCGAGTGTAAACCAAACGCCGCGTCCATCCCTGACAGTGACAACAGTCTTAGACACCTTCAGTTCTGGAGGAGGATTTACATACGGAAAGTACAGAATGTGCTGTTGGTTCATGGAAACTGATTTCTTTCTCTGCCTGATTTTCTTGTTTATTACGTGTTTTGTCTCATTGGTGGGAAATTAAAGATGCAAATTGACTTAAATTCAATAGTTGTCTGCAAACAGGCTAATCTAACTAATCGGCTTTTGTAAACATGTGAAATGCTTTACAATATGGTGTTATTTTGGTATTATTTATAGTGTTTATTGATGTTTTGTATTAGCAGTTTTCATTTTAATTTGAGTAATTTTATGTGCTTTTGTGTTTATTTATTTTATCTCAGTTTTAGTCATTTTAGTACTTATTAAACATATTTATTTCAGTTAGTTGCCAATTTTCCTTAAATTTAAATTTGAGTTTTTCCAGCTAATATTTATATTTATTCTATTTATTTATTTATTTTATCTCCGTTTTAGTCATTTTAGTACTTATTAAACGTATTTATTTCAGTTAGTTGCCAATTTTCCTTAAATTTAAATTTGAGTTTTTCCATCTAATATTTATATTTATTCAATTTATTTATTTATTTATTTTATCTCAGTTTTAGTCATTTTAGTACTTATTAAACTTATTTATTTCAATTAGTATTTATATTTTATACTGATTATACTGATTGTATACTGATACTGATTTTTTTTCCAATATTTATATTTATTCTATTTATTTATTTATTTTATCTCAGTTTTAGTCATTTTAGTACTTATTAAACGTATTTATTTCAGTTAGTTGCCAATTTTCCTTAAATTTAAATTTGAGTTTTTCCAGCTAATATTTATATATTAATTCTATTTATTTATTTATTTTATCTCAGTTTTAGTCATTTTAGTACTTATTAAACGTATTTATTTCAGTTAGTATTTATATTTTATACTAATTATACTGATTTTATACTGATACTGAATTTAAAAAAAAAAAAAATATATATATATATTTATACTGATTTTCCATCTAATATTTATATTTATTCTATTTATTTATTTATTTTATCTCAGTTTTAGTCATTTTAGTACTTAATTAAACGTATTTATTTCAGTTAGTTGCCAATTTTCCTTAAATTTAAATTTGAGTTTTTCCAGCTAATATTTATATTTATTCTATTTATTTATTTATTTTATCTCAGTTTTAGTCATTTTAGTACTACTTATTAAACGTATTTATTTCAGTTAGTATTTATATTTTATACTAATTATACTGATTTTATACTGATACTGAATTTAAAAAAAAAAAAATATATATATATATATTTATACTGATTTTCCATCTAATATTTATATTTATTCTATTTATTTATTTATTTATTTTATCTCAGTTTTAGTCATTTTAGTACTTATTAAACGTATTTATTTCAATTAGTATTTATATTTTATACTGATTATACTGATTGTATACTGATACTGATTTTTTTTTCAATTGAATTTTTTTTATACTGATTTTCCATCTAATATTTATATTTATTCTATTTATTTACTTATTTTATCTCAGTTTTAGTCATTTTAGTACTTATTAAACGTATTTATTTCAGTTAGTTGCCAATTTTCCTTAAATTTAAGTTTGAGTTTTTCCATCTAATATTTATATTTAATTGTATTCCAGCTTCAATTCAATTACACAAAACGAAACTGTTAATAGTTTTTGTTTTAGTAAACAACAACAACAGCAAATATATTAGAAGGATCATGTGACACTGAAGACTGGAGTAATGATGGAGTTTGATCGCAGGAATAAATTACACTTTACTAAAACAGATATTTTCAATTCCAATAATATTTTTACAATATTCGCTTTTTTACCGTATTTTTAATCCAATAAATGCAGCCTTGGTGTGCAGAAGAGACTTCAAAGACATGAGAAACTCTTTTCAGCATTAGTTTATATATGCATGTATCACACACACACACACACACACACACACTCTTCTCACCCCGTACACCAGCTCCCCAACCATGCCGTTCCAGATCTTGGTCTCTGGATCCCTGGCTCCGTACTTCCCATCCGGAACAATGGAGATCTTGTACTTGATTCCAATGTGCTTGGCGATCTCGGATGCCAGATCCACGCAGTATCCTTCAAACTGGTCGTTCCCTTCATACATCTCCCAGTTCTTCTTGAACATCACGTACGGTCCTTCCTAAACACACACGGCACACACACACACACACACACACACACACACACACACAGGCGTACAGAGAGAGGTGGGTAGGGATGGTCAAGCTGACCTCAGTATTAAACTGTATTATTAATTACACTTTTAAAAATGAAGGTTCTTTGGAACACCAACTTCTTTTTACACTTTTAAAAATGAAGGTTCTTTGGAATCTTGGAACTTTGGAACACCGACTTCTTATTACACTTTTAAAAATGAAGGTTCTTTGAAACTTTGGAACACCAACTTCTTTTTACACTTTTAAAATGGTTCTTTGGAATCTTGGAACTTTGGAACACCAACTTCTTATTGAGAACCATTTTCGGTTTTATAGTGTTCTTGAGAGATTAAAAAGTCATTGATGTTTCATTTTAGTTTCTTCACATCAGTTTCCTGGTTTTTAGATTCTTTAAAGCACTAGTATAGATGGTTATCTAAAGTGTTATATTACAAAAATCCATTTATTATTAAATTTAGCTAACATTAATACTCACTCATAAACATTACATGAGTTTGTTGGGATATACATTATACATACATGAGTGTTCCCTAAATGCAGTGCACTACTCATGTGTACACTCATTATGGGCCATACATGACCAACAAGATTGCCACTATAAATCAAAACATTTATTTGAACGATTTCAACACATTTATACAACTGTCTGTGAGAATTATTGAGGGCATAATGCAAAACATGGATTTCATTAAAGCCATTAGAGTGCAGTCACTGTAATCAACTGGTCAATGATGATCAATGATATAATTACAGCAAATGACATTAAACAAGTTCTTATATTGAAAATAAAATAAAGAGAACATCTCTATCATTCTAAACATTAAAGCACCGCTTAGACACACAAACAACTCTGTAAATGTCAAAGTACATTCATTTGATAGTCAATTATTTTACAGTGAATATTCATTGTTTTTCATGTTCTTTCAGTAGCCACATTTTCACTTTGATATGGAAACTCATTCCTCTGGATATGAAGGCACATGACAGCAGAATGTAAACATGAAGGTTTAAGAATAAGTTAAGAAAGTAAGTTTAAGAAAAAAAATGTTAGTTTATGGATCGTGTGTGTGGCGTACTGTGGGTCTACTGTCGAAAATCATTTCTTCTTGTCCCTTATTGTGTATAAATAGACGAAAAGTGTGTTTCGAATGAGTATACTTGTAATTTATTTTTAAACAAATTATTAATTTCTATATTTACTTAATATACTGAACAAAATTGTGTTTGGAGTAAATATACTGTGATTTCTTTTTAAAATATTTATATGTATATTTCCTAGTGTATTTATATAGAAATAAATATTTTTTTACTGAACAAGAAGTGTTAAGTTTAAACATTAAATATACTTGTAATTATTTTTAAATTAATTATTAATGTAAATATTTACTGGTGAATTAAAACAAAGTATAAGTAAAAGTAAAATAAGTATATTTACTGAACAAAAAGTGTATTTGGAGTAAATATACTTAAATAAATGTATATATTCACTAAAAATATATATAAGTGAATAATTTATTTAAAAATAAAATACAAGTATATTTACTGAACTAAAAGTGTTTGGAGTAAACATACTTGTGATTTTGATTTTTAAATAAATTATTTATTTTTATATTTACCAATAATTTTATAAATAATTTAGTAATGCACAAAAAGTTTCAAATAAATATACTTGTAATTTCTTTTTAAATAAATGTTTTTTTTATATTTTACTAGTCAATATATAAATATATGATGGAAGAATAGAAGAAAAGTGGAAAGCACTGCAAATAATTTTTAAAACTATTACACTTTTATCTGTGGTTATTGATGTCACCGATGCTGTTCATAGATCAAGATATCCAAAAATGACTTTTGTGGTGCTTTACAGCCACTTTTGTATTATGTTTATAGATGCTAAACATTTCAAGAAAGTCACACGGTTCGGACCGGCACGACAGCGAGTCAAATATGATTGCATTTTCATTTTAAAAATGAACCATTCCTTTTAAGTTGGAATATTTGCTTGAACTTAACAATTAAGCAGGGAAATGAACTGAATTATGACTGTAATAATAATAATATAATAATAATTCCACTGAAACAGTCCCTCCACTTCTAAAGCGATTGGTAACGGCTTTCATGTGAGAGGGCGGGATGAAAGGACATCGATGTGAAAAAAGAGAATGAGTGTGTGTGTGTGTGTGTGTGTGTGTGTGACTGAAACGGCTTATTCTCGTGATCTCACAGGCCTCAGTGTAGATAAATATGCTTCTGTCTGCAGGCGTGGAGTTAATGAACGTTACATTGAGGAAACACGCCTCGCATCTCCTCAGCCTGGAGTTACACTAATTACAGCTATCAGTTACTCA
>JARWKJ010000009.1:4769719-4812219 GCA_029959095.1 Rhinichthys osculus | reverse complement strand
TCACGATTAATCACATCCAAAATAAACGTTTTTTTTACATAATATATGTGGGTGCACTGTGTATAATTATTTTGTATATATATAAATACACACACATGCATGTATATTTAAGAAAAAAATATTATTTATATATAAAATATTTATATTTATATATAATATAAATTATATATAAATCTATATACAGTATATACATGAAAATATTTCTTAAATATATACAAGCATGTGTGTGTATTTATATATATATAAAATAATTATACACAGTGCACCCACATATATTATGTAAAAAAAAAAAACTTTTATTTTGGATATGATTAATCACGATTAATAATTTGACAGCCCTAAAAAAAAAAAAAATTATATTTGTATTTCTTGTGTTCTACCTTCTTTTAATTCTAATGTTGATATTTTCAAAATTAAAGATTTCTTTTTTTTTAAAACAGTGACTTAAAAGATTGACAATTAAAGCTTAGCATAAAAAAGAAACAATTTATTATCTTAATATGTTCTATTTTCTTAGAGATTTTCATTAAAAACAGTGACTGAAAAATAGGTTTGGGAATCAAAAATCGATTCCCGTTCTGGAATTGGATACTTGTTATTAAATAAAAATTTCAATTCCACTTATCGATTTCTGTCTGTGCGCATTTTAATGTGGTTTTAAACCATTCAAGCCTATAAAGACACGAAAGAAAACTCGTGAATACTGATTTGACTCTTTTTGTGCTTGAATGGAGAAGTACACACAAAACAATGTCAAAATATCCTCGTAAACACAGTCAGTTATGTCTGAAGTTAACGTAAACAGTTGAGGAAGAAAACGCATGTGTAACAGTATATTGGATCCGTGCAGCTCTTAAAGTGACAGTGGCCTAATAAACCTGCGGCCGTCTGTGTCATTACTGTTAATCAAAGAACTAAAGAAAATCACTCACTGGTCTTGACTGAATAACTTTTTTAATAAGCATTAATCTAAAAAGTTGAGTTATTTTACTTGATTTTACTTTAATTTCTGAACTTTGTTTATTTTTGCTATTGTTAATTTGCTTATTTGTTCTTATTGTATTGCTGACTGTTTACTAGTCTTAATGTTTGGAATTAAAATTAGTTGGTCTAGTTTATTAGTTAGTGTTCTTTAGCCTGATGTGTTTTGTTCATAGTACTCAGCGGCAACAGAATATTTCGCAAAAAGCCAGAATAAATATGTTTGGTATCTAAATGTTTGACGACTTCTTTTTTAATTTTTTATTTGAATCGAAAATTCAATAAGCAGAATCAGAATTGCTCAATTTCAAACAATATCCAATCCTGCTGAAAAGATTTGTTCAGATGCGTCTTTTCTAAAATATGAACGCCTGGAGTCTGTCTAATTTCAACTGCTAAAAGGCTCTGAATTTTAAAGGCTTTAATTCTGGCGTCTAATCAATTTTTAGCTTTGAGCTTCAAACTGTAGAAGATCCCCTATTGGAGAATCAGAGGTCAGATAGCGACTCAACTTTTTTGTTAATGCCCCTGACTTTGAAGCAACTTTTAGCTAGTTTGAAATAACCTGAGCCAGCTCTCATGGTCTTGGCAATGACCAGTGAGCTTCTTCTGTGTGTGATATGCCATTCCTGTAGCTTAAACCAGTAGAGTCAAGGTCATAGGCTCCATTGCCAGAGAATGCATGAATGCAATGCAAGTTCCTTTGGATAAAAGCGTCTACCAAATGCATTAATGTAAATGTTCTCAGGCTTAAGAATTGACAACGAATGCAAAGTCACATAGCGTATCTGAATATTCGTATATACATTCATTCTATCATAATTGCTTGCATGGTGCTCCTGTACGTGTTTCAGCAATCCGTGACAGAATAGGATGGAAATGTCAAAGGCAGTCTTTCAGTCTGTCATCTCATCCATTATTAATCGCTGAATGTGACAGACTTTCGACGTTTCAGCAAAAACAGTCAGTAGGTGTGACACCGCCGACCAAAATCAAGATGTTTTTAGTCAGCTAGTGGGATGTTTCCTTAATATGGTGATTTGTTGGAATCTATGGTAACTGTGGCGCATTTTTAAGGGAAATTAAAACATCAACCTAATACTCATTTGTAAACTTCTTTCTTCAGTGTAACCCCCTTGTTCCCTTATCTATGGCAGAACTGATGAGTTTAACATGATAAATGAACTATTGCACCATCAGCTCTCTCTCTTTCTCTCTTTCACTGGCTCGCTTTCTTTCCTTGTTCCTCTCACCAATACAGTCAGTAAGCAATGCAGGCAAGTTTTATTCAAGTATGTCTAACTGATGGAATATGTCCTGCTCCCTCTAGATGGCGCTATGTGTGTAAGACTGCAGATGTTGGTGGTTGTGAGTACATTACCATTATAGTCGTGACGATAACCGTCCTGTTCTCCATAGCGGAGTCGTTGCCCATAGAGAGCTCATTCTGGACCAAAACCAATTTATCCAGGTCGTTCCAGTAACCGATCTGCAGATGATAGACGACAGGGTAATCAATCCAGTGTGTGTGAATTTTACGGTGTGTATCTGTATAAATGTCGCTTGTGTGTGTCTAAATGCATGAAAGTGTGTTGTGTGTCTGACCTTGCGGGGGCCGTTACTCTTTAGCTCAAAGACGTCCATGGTGTAGTTGACTCTGCGTCCATAATGATCAAACTGGATATTCCCAGTGAGACCATGGATTCTCACCTTTACATACAAACACACACACACACAAAGAAGTATTAGTAAGACAGTTACACACATCACTTTTGGTAAGCATGGAACAAAAAGTATAATTTATAGCTATTTATTTTGCTGAGTGGATTAAACCTTTGAGATCAGTTAAAAGTAGTGTCAGAGTGATTAAACCGCTTTGATGGCTAATTTATGCAACATCCTTTGCATTTGCAGTTTTAAAGCCCACATGAAGTTCCGCCAAGTCCTCTCTGTCATACAGAGTCCCGCCCACTCTCACCTTTCAGGGAAAGCCCCGCCTACTCCCACCTGCGTATAGTCCCGCCCACTCTTACCTCACTTTCACCTGTCATAGACAGCACCCGTCCAGTCTTACCTGTCAGACAGCATCTTGCCCAACCTCACCTGTTATGTTGAGTCCTTCCCACTCCCACCTGTTGTACAGACTCCTGTCCACATTGACATTTCAGACAGCATCCTGCAGTCTTACCTGTCTTAGAGCCCACCCACTCCCACCTGTCCTATAGAGTCCTACCCACACTCACCTTTCAGACAGTGTCCTGCCCAGTCTCACCTGTAGAGTCATGCCCACTGTTACCTGTCAGACAGCATCCCATTCAGTGGCTGCATACAAAATCACATACTCTCTTGAGTAGGTACTTATTTTGAAAAAGTAATTCCTTCACAGCCGCTACAATAGTTTGTTGTATATAGTATGAGTGTGTGTAGTATGAGTGTAATCTGGATGTACCACATTCATATACCACATTTCAGAATCTCGTCGGATGAAGGTTATCCAGGTACGTATGCCTACTCTCTTATGAGTACTGTAAATTCGGACCTACTACTTTTGTAAAATACTGTTTTTCGCCTACTATACATAGTAAGGAAGTATGCGATTTCGGATGCAGCCATTGTCACCATTGATACAGGGTCCCGCCCACTCCCACCTGTCGTACAGAGTTCCTCCCACTCCCACCTGTCGTACAGATTCCCACCCACTCCCGCCTGTCGTACAGATTCCCTCCCACTCCCGCCTGTCGTACAGAGTCCCTCCCACTCCCCCCTGTCGTACAGAGTCCCTCCCACTCCCACCTGTCGTACAGAGTCCCGCCCTCTCCCCCCTGTCGTACAGAGTCCCTCCCACTCCCGCCTGTCGTACAGAGTCCCTCCCACTCCCACCTGTCGTACAGAGTCCCTCCCACTCCCACCTGTCGTACAGAGTCCCGCCCACTCCCACCTGTCGTACAGAGTCCCTCCCACTCCCGCCTGTCGTACAGATTCCCTCCCACTCCCGCCTGTCGTACAGAGTCCCTCCCACTCCCCCCTGTCGTACAGAGTCCCTCCCACTCCCACCTGTCGTACAGAGTCCCGCCCTCTCCCCCCTGTCGTACAGAGTCCCGCCCACTCCCGCCTGTCGTACAGAGTCCCTCCCACTCCCGCCTGTCGTACAGATTCCCTCCCACTCCCGCCTGTCGTACAGAGTCCCTCCCACTCCCGCCTGTCGTACAGATTCCCTCCCACTCCCGCCTGTCGTACAGATTCCCTCCCACTCCCACCTGTCGTACAGAGTCCCGCCCACTCCCACCTGTCGTACAGAGTCCCGCCCACTCCCGCCTGTCGTACAGAGTCCCTCCAACTCCCGCCTGTCGTACAGATTCCCTCCCACTCCCGCCTGTCGTACAGATTCCCTCCCACTCCCGCCTGTCGTACAGAGTCCCTCCCACTCCCGCCTGTCGTACAGATTCCCTCCCACTCCCGCCTGTCGTACAGATTCCCTCCCACTCCCGCCTGTCGTACAGAGTCCCTCCCACTCCCGCCTGTCGTACAGCGTCCCTCCCACTCCCGCCTGTCGTACAGAGTCCCTCCCACTCTCGCCTGTCGTACAGAGTCCCTCCCACTCCCGCCTGTCGTACAGAGTCCCTCCCACTCCCCCCTGTCGTACAGATTCCCTCCCACTCCCACCTGTCGAACAGAGTCCCTCCCACTCCCGCCTGTCGAACAGAGTCCCTCCCACTCTCGCCTGTCGTACAGAGTCCCTCCCACTCCCGCCTGCCCTCCCACTCCCGCCTGTCGTACAGAGTCCCTCCCACTCCCACCTGTCGAACAGAGTCCCTCCCACTCCCACCTGTCGAACAGAGTCCCTCCCACTCCCGCCTGTCGAATAGAGTCCCTCCAACTCCCGCCTGTCGTACAGAGTCCCTCCCACTCCCGCCTGTCGAACAGAGTCCCTCCCACTCCCGCCTGTCGTACAGAGTCCCTCCCACTCCCGCCTGTCGTACAGAGTCCCTCCCACTCCCGCCTGTCGAACAGAGTCCCTCCCCCTCCCACCTGTCGTACAGAGTCCCTCCCCCTCCCACCTGTCGAACAGAGTCCCTCCCACTCCCACCTGTCGTACAGAGTCCCTCCCCCTCCCACCTGTCGAACAGAGTCCCTCCCACTCCCACCTGTCGTACAGAGTCCCTCCCACTCCCACCTGTCGTACAGAGTCCCTCCCACTCCCACCTGTCGAACAGAGTCCCTCCCACTCCCACCTGTCGCACAGATTCCTTCTCAATCTCATCTGTTAAACAGATTTCCACCCACTCCCACCTGTTGTAGAGTCCCTCCCACTCCCACATGTCATCCAGTCCCACCCACTCATACCTGTCGTACAGTAATGCTCACTCCCACCCGTCGTACAGATTCCCGCCCACTCTCACCTGGCTCACAGCATCCCATCAGCTCTCATCTGCCTTGCACAATCCCACCCGCTCTCACCTGTTTCAGAGTTCGTTCCATGTCGATGCCCTGATTCCAAGGAGCAGCTGGGTTGGCCAGGCAGTCTCCAGCATTGCCTCTGCGAGAGATGTCGATCTTCTGTCTGCGCAGATTTCGAAACGCCTCCGCCATCACTAGCACACCATCATACGTCAATGATGATGTGTACTAAAAGGGTAAAAGGAATATTTTGTGTTAATTCACACTACATTACCCTTGCTTCCTGTTTACAGTCACATATCAAATGTAATGCTGAGCTGTCGTAGTGCCTAAAGTAGATGTAAATGCAACAGAAAGGGCATTCTAGGTGAGCACATTGATTATTGCCTCCGCCTGCTTGCTTGTAAGGGTGTGTGCGTAATGCAATGTGACATAAAACTGCAATGTAGCGATGCCGCTACTTGTTACTGGAAAAGCTATTTAGCTGTAAAGCAGTACAGATTGTTGCTACAGAGCAGTAAAGATTCAGAGAGATTGCTGGGGAAAGTGGTGCAGGGATCTCGTTGTTTTTCTCTTCCTCACCAACCTCACCAATTATCAAAATGGATTTTCATCTCTAATTTCCATAAACAAATACAAAAGCATGGCTATTTGCATGAGTAAATCCTGCCCAATAAGACAGAACGAGCCTCAGCGGCCGGGTCTGCACTGACACAAGACATTATGAATGAACTTGATCAGCGGAAATGAAGATTTATGGTTGTAGCAGAGGCATAATAACATCCAATTAACATCGAAGGAAAGACAGAAACAAACAACAATCATTAAAGGGGGAGTCAGTGAGTGAGATGCAGAAAATCAAGAGCGCTCAAGAGATGGAGGTAGTCAAGGATCTTGCCTGTATAGTGTGCTCTAATAAACCTGTAAAGATTGGTTTGATGTTCTCTGATAATTTATAGCTGGGACTGCAGGATGGAAGTGCTAATCAATGGGAGTAGAGAAGGATCTCCATGTTCTCAACGGAGGGGAACTTTTTTTTAGCTGAGGACAGCACGATGAGGTGAGGTTATACAGCACAAAATCATCTTAATGAGTAGATTTGTTCTGTTTTCCAGTTAGGGAGAACTGTAATCATTTTGTGTGGTACCGCAAGAGCTTGATGGTGCAAGCGTTTCACTCACATTTTAGATGTATAGTATGTGTAGATATATTTAATTGTGGCCCATTTTTTTCAATGTTTTTTTTATTTTTATTAAAATGTTACATTTTTCAAATGTCACTTCCTCCCAAGGCTGTGAATTTGTCTCTTGGAAAATTAAAATGGTATCCCAGTCACCCTAGTGACAAAAACACCTAAACCAAAATGTATTTAAAATATGTTTTATTTCATTCTATAAGTATACAAATCCATGAACATATTTACTGACATATCGCTTGAGACTTGGGCTACTGATATAAATATTGTAATTCAACTTTATTTTGGAGTACTACTTTATTGCACAATGCAAATTTCTTAATATTAAGCCTAAATGTGTTTTAATATCACTATTAGTAAGGATAGTATGATCTCTATATAATATCAGTCTTAAAATAAATGCAAGATATTTAAAGTATACTTGCAATAGTTAGATTTTAGCACAATCAAATATATTTAAGTATATCTTTAATTGGACCTTTGCACTATTTCTAACTAAAGTGCATTAAGTGCAAAATTAGTTGTTCCAATTTAGCAGACTTAAAGTACAATTGCAAGGTATTTATATTAAGCACATACATGTATTTTTAGTATACTTGGCATAAAATAAATGCATTTCAAATCCATTTTGGTATATTTATTTTTCACTAGGGCATCAAAACGATGTAAACATTGACTTCATTTCACACATTTCCCAACAGACGGGTTACAATGTGGCTCCGGCTGCAGTCTGTCATGGCGTAATTGACTCAGATATCACTGGGCAGCTTCTCATTGGCTAAAGCTTGACGGAGAATGTGGCCTGTCACAGTCTGATTGGCTAAACATCTGTGACTGGACTTCTGCCACATGTGTCTGACAGTATTATAGCATCAGATTTGCAACCTGTTGTTTGCTGAGCAAAGAACACGATTTCAAAACACACGTTTCAAGTTGAAAAGGAATTATTCATTAGTGTTTATAGCACAAATCTTTGAGCTGTTACCTAGGTCTTTAAAAGCATGTGCAAATAATGACGCACTCAATTCAGTGTTTGTTATTCTGGTTTGCATTTGGGTTTAATTATGTTGTGAATGTATTTGCGTTTACCCTGGGTGGGCTCTCAGATCCTGGATACTCCCTCTGGTCTAGTTTATTCCAGCGTTGCATTAGTTTGATCACCATTGCTTTACTGAAATCCACCAACTGGAAACCGGTTACGTTTGCCCCGCCGTGCATAAACCTCTCAAGAGAAATATCCTTAAAACCCTGTCAGGGGAGAGAGGAAATTAGAGCGAGGGAGATGGGAAAACGGGAGATGAATAGAACGAATGTGAGGCAGAGTGAGTTATAACATTTCTTAATATCCCACATGCTGACACACTAACAAATGTCAACACAGAGTTAAGGCACAGCACAAATAAGCGACGATAAATCACTCGTAACAAAGTGCGGGTTCAGCGGTCCATCATAGTCAGAGTCTCCGAAAATGAAAAAGACGGCAAATTCCCTCTCATTTCAGATGGATGTATCACCCAAAAAGAATACACGTGAGATGTGCAAAACTCAACACCATGTTTCTAGGGTGTTGAGGATGTGGTTTCTTAATAAACATGTAAAAAAAAAAGAGTGAGACGCCCTCAAGTGATATTCTGTGTAAATGTTGCAGGTGAAAATGGCACATCTGCTCACTTAAAGTGACAGCGCACCTGATTTGAGGAATGTCTGGAGCACAAGCGATGCCAAACGTGCCAACACGTAATTCTAGTCTGGGGTTTTATTCAGGAAAATAAAGTGGCACATCGCTCGGCTCCGTCACATCACGGCCAGAGGACACGCTGTCCTCTACATGTGTTCATTTCCTCGAGCGCTCTCTCTCACTCAGCTGGATAAACCAGTGCCAGGACTCACCAGGTTAGCGACGATGTAGTGGTATCCTTTCACATGTTTCCCCACACTCACAATCTGAGAGAGAGAGAGAGAGAGAATTTTGAATTTTAACACACCTTTTATTACAAATAACCTAATACTAATACATTCAGTTTCTACCTACAAGAGTACAAAAAACCATACACATTCAATATGTCAAATATCCAAATAAATACCCATAAAAAAATTTAAAAAAGAGAGAGAGAGAGAGAGAGAGAGGGGGGGGGGGGGAATATCAGAGAGTGAGAGAATTGTACATACTTTTCAGGAATTCAGTTACTTATATTTGTGAAAGTGTATGTGATGTGCATTGCATTTACAGTTTAAGTTCCATCAGACATTCAGAAATGCTTTTTAAAGTCACCATGAAATCAAAATGGGCAATTTTTGTTTTTAGGGAATATTGCAGTTTATTATAAATTGTTTATCCTTGAAAATCATTTTTTATTTTTTTTATCTTTGTTCACTTGTCATCAGTGATGTGAATAACGGCGTTATAAATAAACGGCGTTACTAACGGCGTTATCTTTTTGAGTAACGAGTAATCAAACGAATTACTGTTTCCCCCGTTACAACGCAGTTACAGTTACTGACAAAAAAAATGTGGCGTTACTATAATTGAACTCACTGAAGTGGTTTTCATCCGAGTAGGCTCTCTCCGCCATAGGACCTGCACAGTTTTTTCTCTGGTGTGTGTGTGTGTTTATGAGGAGCCGGAGTGGACAAAAGCGAAGCGAACGGCGCGAACGCGCTCAATGCGCGAGAGAGACCGAGGGTGTCCGAGAGCGCGCTCAACAGTTGCGCAAGAGAGACCGAGTGTGTCCGAGAGCGCGCTCAACAGTTGCGCAAGAGAGACCGAGGGTGTCCGAGAGCGCGCTCAACAGTTGCGCAAGAGAGACCGAGGGTGTTCCGAGAGCGCGCTCAACAGTTGCGCAAGAGAGACCGAGTGTGTCCGAGAGCGCGCTCAACAGTTGCGCAAGAGAGACCGAGTGTGTCCGAGAGCGCGCTCAACAGTTGCGCAAGAGAGACCGAGGGTGTTCCGAGAGCGCGCTCAACAGTTGCGCAAGAGAGACCGAGTGTGTCCGAGAGCGCGCTCAACAGTTGCGCAAGAGAGACCGAGTGTGTCCGAGAGCGCGGTCAACAGTTGCGCAAGAGAGACCGAGGGTGTCCGAGAGCGCGCTCAACAGTTGCGCAAGAGAGACCGAGTGTGTCCGAGAGCGCGCTCAACAGTTGCGCAAGAGAGACCGAGGGTGTCCGAGAGCGCGCTCAACAGTTGCGCAAGAGAGACCGAGGGTGTCCGAGAGCGCGCTCAACAGTTGCGCAAGAGAGACCATGGGTGTCCGAGAGCGCGCTCAACAGTTGCGCAAGAGAGACCGAGGGTGTCCGAGAGCGCGCTCAACAGTTGCGCAAGAGAGACCGAGTGTGTCCGAGAGCGCGCTCAACAGTTGCGCAAGAGAGACCGAGTGTGTCCGAGAGCGCGCTCAACAGTTGCGCAAGAGAGACCGAGGGTGTCCGAGAGCGCGCTCAACAGTTGCGCAAGAGAGACCGAGTGTGTCCGAGAGCGCGCTTAACAGTTGCGCAAGTTGCGCAAGAGAGACCGAGTGTGTCCGAGAGCGCGCTCAACAGTTGCGCAAGAGAGACCGAGTGTGTCCGAGAGAGCGCTCAACAGTTGCGCAAGAGAGACCGAGGGTGTCCGAGAGCGCGCTCAACAGTTGCGCAAGAGAGACCGAGGGTGTCCGAGAGCGCGCTCAACAGTTGCGCAAGAGAGACCGAGGGTGTTCCGAGAGCGCGCTCAACAGTTGCGCAAGAGAGACCGAGTGTGTCCGAGAGCGCGCTCAACAGTTGCGCAAGAGAGACCGATTGTGTCCGAGAGCGCGCTCAATAGTTGCGCAAGAGAGACCGAGTGTGTCCGAGAGCGCGCTCAACAGTTGCGCAAGAGAGACCGAGGGTGTCCGAGAGCGCGCTCAACAGTTGCGCAAGAGAGACCGAGTGTGTCCGAGAGCGCGCTTAACAGTTGCGCAAGTTGCGCAAGAGAGACCGAGTGTGTCCGAGAGCGCGCTCAACAGTTGCGCAAGAGAGACCGAGTGTGTCCGAGAGCGCGCTCAATAGTTGCGCAAGAGAGACCGAGTGTGTCCGAGAGCGCGCTCAACAGTTGCGCAAGAGAGACCGAGTGTGTCCGAGAGCGCGCTCAACAGTTGCGCAAGAGAGACCGAGTGTGTCCGAGAGCGCGCTCAACAGTTGCGCAAGAGAGACCGAGTGTGTCCGAGAGCGCGCTCAACAGTTGCGCAAGAGAGACCGAGTGTGTCCGAGAGCGCGCTCAACAGTTGCGCAAGAGAGACCGAGGGTGTCCGAGCATTATATAGTTTGTTTATAAATAAATGACACATTTCAGCATTAGACAGCATTAGCCTATTGGTATCATCTGCAACGTTAATTAATTGACATGGTTATACAAATACAAAAAATAACCTACAGGGAACGTTCTGTTTAGTTTATAAAATAAAACCCGAAAATAACCTGCAGGGTAATTCCCAGAAAACATCTTTGTTTGACCGGTTGTAAACACGTGTGCGGCAAACATGTCTAGAATTTGGCTTAAATAATCTCTGATGATGACGTTTGCTAAAAATAAACCCCCAAAATATTATATTTTAGTATTATATTTTTTTTTTTTGGTACATTGTTCAGTATTATATTGAGAGAACACTTGTTAAACTGTTTACTTTTGTGAGGAATAAAATACTTAGGCTACAGTATGTCTACTAGTTGTGAAGTTGTGTAACAGTTTTATCATTTAATATGCACAAAGAGTATGTATATTTTTTATTATTATTTATTCATTTTTGGTACATTTCTTAAGAATCATAATTTATTTTTAAACTAATTTGTTGGCCAGTTGGGGTCTGTGCGATATTAAGTATAAACCATCTATAATGTTTTATTGTTCTACTATAGTAATGCTAATATTTAGAATAATATATTGAATTTAATAGGCGTCTCTCACATTGTCCCACAGCAACTTTAAAATAGAATAAATTATTATTATAAAACATAGAACACTAATCTACACTATTAAGTGTCCATTTCATTAATTTAACATATTTAATACTGGGGGCATCCAAATTATTTGACATAGGCCTATTTGATTTTTTTTTTTTTTAAGTAATGCAATAGTTACTTTCTCTGGTAATTAGTTACTTTTATAATGATGTAACTCAGTTACTAACTCAGTTACTATTTGTGAGAAGTAACTAGTAACTATAACTAATTACTTTTTTTAAGTAACATGCTCAACACTGCTTGTCATCAGAGAAGAGATGTAAGAACCAGGGGAAGTTATTTTGATTCAAGATTATGAGTGCGTGGCATATAGAAGATGGAAAAGCCCTGGTCTAGTCTGTAACCGGTGTGTGTGTGTGTGTGTGTGTGTGAGATGCCAGATCCACAACATCTGCTCAAGGAACACGCTGGCAGGACTGGCGGCTCGTGTAGAGAGAACATACTGTTGGTGTTGTACCTGACGATGTCCAACTGCGAGACGGTGTGTGTGTGTGTGTGTCTGGTTGTATTTGCCAAATCTACTGTCAGGCTGATAGATGGGCACCTTTCGAGGTCTGCCCGAGGAACAGACGGACCGTGCAACAATCAAACACACCCTGCAATCTCAGAGTTCATAGATCACACACACTGAGAGCCGAGCTGTGACTCCAACATCATTACCGCTGATACACACACTAGCTCACATTAATACACACACCAGCCATCATAAGGTTTGGAATGAGTCTCTTATGACCAGCAAGGCTGCATTTTTTCCGATCAAAAATACAGTAATATTACTAAATAATTTCAGTTTGAAATAACTGAATATATTGTGAACTGTGATTTATATGGATGCACGATATATCGGTATATCGACTGATATGTGTTCATTTTTAATGTTATCGTTATCAGCCTGAAAATGTTGATGGTGAGACTTTTGTTTTGTGTATTCAGGCTCTCAAAAATGATATAAAAGTGTTATTATCAGTGTTGACAACAGTTGTGCTGCTTCATATTTTTGTGGAAAACTGAGATGCATTTTATTTTTCAGGATTCTTTGATGAATAGAAAGTGCAAAAGAACAGCATTTATTTGAAATATAATCAATAAACGTGAATTTCTCGTCCCGGGTAACACGGAGAACGGGTAAGCATTGTTCATTTACATATACTACCGACCAGGGCTTGACATTAACACCCGCCAAATGTGTGTGTATTTCATCAGTGGTGTGTAACGCAGTCACTCCTCTAGCCACTTTGGCGGGTTGAATTTAATATAATAAACATTTTTCAATTGTAGTCTTTTAAAAAGGAATCTGAAATAATAAACTGAGTGCAAACTAGTGTTGTCAAAAATATAGATTTTTCAATACTGGAATATCTGAAACTCTTCCGCAGGAAACACAATACCAGCTGCTCTTTCTCTCTCTCTCATCTCTCCGACAGCGAGTGACACACAAACCCGCCTCTCCTCACTCACTCGATTCATTTGCTCCGGATGATTATTGTTGGTGTTACAGGGCTTGAATTTCGTCGCGTATTAAGCATAATTTTACTAATTCCTGCAGATTTGGTGCTCACACCCAAAGTGCGTGTACATAAAGACACTATATTGGCTATAAAACGGTGTAACGGATCCGTCCGTCAGCTCTTAAAGTGACAGTAGCCTAATATAGCGGCTGCCAAAGATGACACAATATTAAAAATATCTATTTTGCAGTTTTTCCCCATGGAATCGATGTCAAAATGGTGGCCAGTGAAAACACTGAGTGGCTTGTAACTTTGGAAAACCACTAGCCACAGTGGCCAGTCAGCAAAAAAGTGAATGTCAAGCCCTGCTACTGACATTATAGCAATACAAAGCGGGTTTAAAATGGGCAAAGTTGCTTTAACTTCACCTCGGGTCGCTGTGATGTGTCGGATTCAGGTTGTCTGGCAGCAGTCTTGTGCTCTCGTCTCTCCGTACATTGTGTTACTGTGAGTTTCACTGCACATGACAGGCAGAGAGTGTGTGTGTGTGTGTGTGAGGAACCGAGAGAACAGAGAGGAGGGATCAGAGCGTCACAGAGGAAATAACAAATCGCAGGCGAGAAGGAAAGCACTGATCGTTCGTCTCGCTCTGTGATCCTCCAGCGCTCTGTGATTTGTGTTTTTATGCCTTTGCTTTAAAGGTGCTGTAAGCGATTTAGTATTCTGGAGTGCCACCCATAAACTGCTCCTGCTACCTGACAGATATTGCTGGAATAGGTTTTGTGTGTGTGTGTGTGTGTGTGTGTGTGTGTGTGTGACAGCCATAGGCTCTGCAAAACAGCTACAAATGTGTGTGGGAGGCGGCCTGGGCTATTATAGCCAATCAGAAAGGCTTTCTGCCTGTCAATCACTGTGCACCTTTTGGTTTGTTGACATGACATTAGTTGAGAAGTCTGGTGTGAGTAAGCAAACGATTTAAAAAAAATATATTTTTAATTGTCTAAATATTAAAAAATCGTAAAAAAAAAAAATATATATATATAAATATTGTATAACAGTAAAATTGTAAAAATTTAATACCATTTCTGAAAAATGTCTTTATGGAGGTTGGAGGAATCGAAAAATTAGTGATTACAGACAGTTTTTTCTTTTCTTTTAGGAATAACTTGCACAGATGAATAATTAGGCGTGTTTTCATTACAAATTTGCACAAAACGTTTGCGATTTCTTCTTCTTCTTCTCTCTAAATATCGATAAAAAACTATTGCGAAATTATGGCGTTTCCATTAACCGATGTTACGCGACTAAAACGCTATTTTTTTCCTCTTGCGATAATCATTCCAAAAATCATGGTAGGTTATACACTCACCTACAGGATTATTAGGAACACCATACTAATACTGTGTTTGACCCCCTTTCGCCTTCAGAACTGCCTTAATTCTACGTGGCATTGATTCAACAAGGTGCTGAAAGCATTCTTTAGAAATGTTGGCCCATATTGATAGGATAGCATCTTGCAGTTGATGGAGATTTGTGGGATGCACATCCAGGGCACGAAGCTCCCGTTCCACCACATCCCAAAGATGCTCTATTGGGTTGAGATCTGGTGACTGTGGGGGCCATTTTAGTACAGTGAACTCATTGTCATGTTCAAGAAACCAATTTGAAATGATTTGAGCTTTGTGACATGGTGCATTATCCTGCTGGAAGTAGCCATCAGAGGATGGGTACATGGTGGCCATAAAGGGATGGACATGGTCAGAAACAATGCTCAGGTAGGCCGTGGCATTTAAACGATGGCACTAAGGGGCCTAAAGTGTGCCAAGAAAACATCCCCCACACCATTACACCACCACCACCAGCCTGCACAGTGGTAACAAGGCATGATGGATCCATGTTCTCATTCTGTTTACGCCAAATTCTGACTCTACCATCTGAATGTTTCAACAGAAATCGAGACTCATCAGACCAGGCAACATTTTTCCAGTCTTCAACTGTCCAATTTTGGTGAGCTCTTGCAAATTGTAGCCTCTTTTTCCTATTTGTAGTGGAGATGAGTGGTACCCGGTGGAGTCTTCTGCTGTTGTAGCCCATCCGCCTCAAGGTTGTGCGTGTTGTGGCTTCACAAATGCTTTGCTGCATACCTCGGTTGTAACGAGTGGTTATTTCAGTCAAAGTTGCTCTTCTATCAGCTTGAATCAGTCGGCCCATTCTCCTCTGACCTCTAGCATCAACAAGGCATTTTCGCCCACAGGACTGCCGCATACTGGATGTTTTTCCCTTTTCACACCATTCTTTGTAAACCCTAGAAATGGTTGTGCGTGAAAATCCCAGTAACTGAGCAGATTGTGAAATACTCAGACTGGCCCGTCTGGCACCAACAACCATGCCACGCTAAAAATTGCTTAAATCACCTTTTTTTCCCATTCTGACATTCAGTTTGGAGTTCAGGAGATTGTCTTGACCAGGACCACACCCCTAAATGCATTGAAGCAACTGCCATGTGATTGGTTGATTAGATAATTGCAATAATGAGAAATTGAACAGGTGTTCCTAATAATCCTTTAGGTGAGTGTATATAGGCTATCAGAGCCACCGCACTAGACATTATTATTATTAATGGAAGGAGACGTGTGTGTGTGTGTGTGTGTGTTATCCAAGCATTAATGGCAGGGAATACTGGAATACCCTTATACTGTGAGCGGCACATATGAGGAGTTTCTCTGTGTTTCTCCTCATTTCTGCTCGAGGTCGTGATTGTGGCGTTTCTTTGAGGTTTAGAATCCAGTATTCCTGTAATTATTGTTTCTTTTATGAATTTAATAAAGAACTCGGTCTCGTATTCTGTCCAAACACACCGCGTCATCTAAGTCATGTGACTGTAAATGCACAAAAACTGTTTCCATTGCAGTTTTGCGAAATATCGAATTGCCTGTAAAAAAAACTCATGCGAGCGTAAAAACGTTTTTGCGATAAACGTGAGTTTTTGCGAAATTGACGTGTTTCCATTGTGCGCATTTTCAATTCGCAATTTGAAGGGTAATGGAAACGTGGCTTGACCGGGATTGTGTACTATGAAGAAAGTAATTCGCCTTTAGCTAAGCCCCGCCCCCCTTAGTTACTGTTGCTACGTCCGATAAACAGACTTCATCTGGGCTCTGGTATCAACATGGCTTATGCTGTGACAGCTCTTCCTGCTGAAATTTGATCAAACTTTTATAAAGCAGCAAATAAAGTGTCCGATAGAAGTAGGCAAAAGCGGCTGCAATATACGTTCGAAGGCTATATTCACGACATACAGGTGAAACGCAAGGAACAACAAGGCATCCAAATAGAGGCAAAAGCATACCGGTCACAGCAATGACCCGCCGCATATCCTACTAATGGAGACGGAGGCTGGGACTCACAATATCTGTTCATGCAAAGCTCTATTCACTTCTATAATCGTTATTACAAAGCAAACGGACTACGCGAGTATAACGTTGTATTTATTAGCAGCGTGTGCTAGACGACACTTGTCAGGATTTGACTTCGGTTTGGGAAGGGAAAAACACACACCCCCCTCCAACCTCTCTGGGAAACGTGTATCTGTGTTACAAATGCCCCAGGCACAACGTTTAACCATATTTCTGATAAAACTACGGCGGTAATAATAGCCTGGCGAGACCAAAACTATGAGACGCCTGTGTTAAACTCAATGGAGCGCTGTGAAAAAGTGCCGGACCTCTGTGGGAGCTCGTTCTTGGCTGCGCTGTGATTGGTCAATCTACATTCTAGGGTGTGGCTTAGCCAGAGGCGAATTGGGGTTAAATTGACTTTAATATTGTAATGTGGTCCTCCTCACCTGCTCTAGAAGGTTCTGGAGTCGTTCTGCCTCGAGGTCGATGACGAACTTCTTCTCCTGTCGCCGGTCCAGGTCCTCCAGAAGCCTTCGGTAACTCGCGTCGTTGAAGTTCTCCACACAGATGGCGCTGACCTGCCAACCGTTCTGACCCGCCTTCTCCATTATGGCCTGCAGGATGGCGTATCCTAGCAAGAGCACCACATGTTCGTCAGTTATAGGCATAGGAGTGCGGATACACACGTTTGCTTATGACTTTCTCGACAATCGGAGATCTCACTATGAACTCAATCATTTCTTAGATATTAGGTCTACCCCCTTATTGTAGGCTATGTCAGCAGTCTCATTTGTATGGAAAGTTGTTTCCCACACAGAATAAAAAGTAAAAAAGGTAATTGCGACTTTAATCTCACATTTCTGACTTTATAACTCACAATTCTGACTTTATTCCTCAATGTAAACCTGTAATTGTGAGATTAAAAACCTTTTAAAATGTTTTATTCTGTGGCGGAAACAAGCTCCCATACATTTGAGTCTGTGTGTGTCTACAGGTGTGTGTTTGCATGCGTGTGTGTGTGGCGTGTGTTTCTACAGGTGTGGGTTTGAGTGTGTGTGGTGTGTTTCTACAGGTGTATGTTTGTGTGTGTGTGGTGTGATTTTACAAGTGTGTGTTTGTGTGTGTGTGGTGTGTTTCTACAAGTGTGTGTTTGTGTGGTGTTTTTCTACAGGTGTGTGTTTGTGTGTGCATGTTTCTACAGGTGTGGGTTTGAGTGTGTGTGTGTGGTGTGTTTCTACAGGTGTGTGCGTGCGTGCGTGCGTGCGTGCGTGCGTGTGTGCGTGCGTGTGTGTGCGCGCGCACGTGTTTCTACAGGTGTGTGTTTGTGTGTGCGTGTTTCTACAGGTGTGGGTTTGAGTGTGTGTGTGTGGTGTGTTTCTACAGGTGTGTGTGTGCGTGCGTGCGTGTGTGCGTGCGTGTGTGTGCGCGCGCACGTGTTTCTACAGGTGTGTGTTTGTGTGTGCGTGTTTCTACAGGTGTGGGTTTGAGTGTGTGTGTGTGTGTGTGTGGTGTGTTTCTACAAGTGTGTGTGTTTGTGTGTGTGTGTGTGTGTGGCGTGTGTTTCTACAGGTGTGGGTTTGAGTGTGTGTGGTGTGTTTCTACAGGTGTATGTTTGTGTGTGTGTGGTGTGATTTTACAAGTGTGTGTTTGTGTGTGTGTGGTGTGTTTCTACAAGTGTGTGTTTGTGTGGTGTTTTTCTACAGGTGTGTGTTTGTGTGTGCATGTTTCTACAGGTGTGGGTTTGAGTGTGTGTGTGTGGTGTGTTTCTACAGGTGTGTGTGTGCGTGCGTGCGTGCGTGCGTGCGTGCGTGTGTGCGTGCGTGTGTGTGCGCGCGCACGTGTTTCTACAGGTGTGTGTTTGTGTGTGCGTGTTTCTACAGGTGTGGGTTTGAGTGTGTGTGTGTGGTGTGTTTCTACAGGTGTGTGTGTGCGTGCGTGCGTGTGTGCGTGCGTGTGTGTGCGCGCGCACGTGTTTCTACAGGTGTGTGTTTGTGTGTGCGTGTTTCTACAGGTGTGGGTTTGAGTGTGTGTGTGTGTGTGTGTGGTGTGTTTCTACAAGTGTGTGTGTTTGTGTGTGTGTGTGTGTGGTGTGTGTTTCTACAAGTGTGTTTGTGTGGTGTGTTTCTACAGGTGTGTGTTTGCGTGGTGTGTTTCTACATGTTTGTGTTTGAGTGTGTGTGCGTGTTTCTACAGGTGTGTGTTTGCGTGTGTGCGCTCTGGCTTCATCTCCTGTCCAAATGTCCCGTGTGTGTTCTGCCTCGGTGTGCCAGTTATGTCGGCCAAGAGCAACAGATGTCCTTTAAATTGGCCCTTAGTCGCACCGCAGGACTTTGGACATCAGGACAAATGCAGCGTCTGAATGTGGGTTTGTGCAGGTTCCTCTTTTCAGAGCAACACACACAACACACACATACCACAGATGACCATGAGCACACACACACACACAATAATAAGGAAATAGCACCAGCTGTCCTGTGAGTAAACACAGACTGCCAACAGAGACCTGGAGAGTCCTCTGTACACACACCTCAGTCTGTGTGTGGACAGAGCGGACTTGTCGTGTGTGTACTGTACACAGCATGTGCATTTATACAGGCGTGCATAAGCAAATATCATTGATCATCTCCTAAGTCCACATATTAAGGTCTGGTTAGATTAGATGGTGAGCGAACAATCAGTTCTCGTGATCAACATGTTGGATTCAGGAGAAATGGGCTGAGAGACTTTAGCCCTGTTTACAGCTGGTGTTAAGATGCGTTTGGTCGACCGGATCACAAGTAGACGAGAGAGACACAGTCCCGTTCACACCTGGTGTTTTAATCCGTCTCTTTTGTCCACTTTCACACACTTCTGTCCTGATTTCTCCGAGGGGAGGGTCTATGGCGGGTAAATATATCGTTTTTTTCAGATCTTTCAATCTAATGAGTTTTTTTTTACACCGTATTATATGTATTATACATTTTTAAGGCCAGACAAGTAGTGTGTTGAGGGTTGTTTTGTGAAGGACTACACGCCTGCTGCACATATATTCAAACACGCACACACACCTATCGACTGAACACGTGATGCGCATGTGTGCGCCGTCTGCGTGTTCACGGGTTTGCGCAGAGATATTGGATAATCGTTTTCACTTTCGAACCTGTTTCAGGGAGTGTGTTCTCGAGACACCAGGCACTGTTTTGTGCGGATGAGCGGCCGGATCGCGTTAAAGGGATAGTTCACCCAAAAATGAAAATTAGCCCATGATTTACTCACCCTCAAGCCATCCTAGGTGTGTATGACTATCTTCTTTCAGACGAACACAATCTGAGTTATATTGAAAAATGTTCTGGCTCTTCCAGGCCTTATAATGGCAGTGAATGACCGTTTCTGTTTTTAAGTCCATTAAAGTGCATCTATCTATCATAAAAGTGCATTTATGATGGATAGATGCACTTTTCTGATGGATAGATGCACTTTTATGATGGATAGATGCAATTTAATCATGAAAAAATGCACTTTTATCATGAATAGATGCACTTTTATGATGGACAGATGCACTTTTATGATGGATAGATGCACTTTTATCATGAATAGATGCACTTTTATGATGGACAGATGCACTTTTAGCATGGATAGATGCACTTTTATCATGGATAGATGCACTTTTATCATGGATAGATGCACTTTTATCATGAATAGATGCACTTTTATCATGGATTGATGCACTTTTATCATGAATAAATGCACTTTTATGATGGATAGATGCACTTTTATCACGTTTAGATGCACTTTAATCATGAAAAAATTCACTTTTATCATGAATAGATGCACTTTTATGATGGACAGATGTACTTTTATGATGGATAGATGCACTTTTATGATGGACAGATGTACTTTTATGATGGATAGATGCACTTTTATGATGGATAGATGCACTTTTATGATGGACAGATGCACTTTTATCATGAATAGATGCACTTTTATGATGGATAGATGCACTTTTATGATGGATAGATGCACTTTTATGATGGACAGATGTACTTTTATGATGGATAGATGCACTTTTATGATGGACAGATGTACTTTTATGATGGATAGATGCACTTTTATGATGGACAGATGTACTTTTATGATGGATAGATGCACTTTTATGATGGATAGATGCACTTTTATGATGGACAGATGTACTTTTATCATGAATAGATGCACTTTTATGATGGATAGATGCACTTTTATGATGGATAGATGCACTTTTATGATGGATAGATGCACTTTTATGATGGACAGATGTACTTTTATGATGGATAGATGCACTTTTATGATGGACAGATGTACTTTTATGATGGATAGATGCACTTTTATGATGGACAGATGTACTTTTATGATGGATAGATGCACTTTTATGATGGATAGATGCACTTTTATGATGGACAGATGTACTTTTATGATGGACAGATGTACTTTTATCATGAATAGATGCACTTTTATGATGGATAGATGCACTTTTATGATGGATAGATGCACTTTTATGATGGACAGATGTACTTTTATGATGGATAGATGCACTTTTATCATGTATAGATGCACTTTTATCATGGATAGATGCACTTTTATCATGTATAGATGCACTTTAATCATGAAAAATGCACTTTTATCATGAATAGATGCACTTTTATGATGGATAGATGCACTTTTATCATGATAGATGCACTTTTATCATGGATAGATGCACTTTATCATGGATAGATGCACTTTTATAAGGGAAGGAGCACTTTTATCATGGATAGATGCACTTTTATCATGGATAGATGCACTTTTATCATGGATAGATGCACTTTTATGATGGATAGATGCACTTTTATCATGGATAGATGCACTTTTATGATGTATAGATGCACTTTTATCATGGATAGATGCACTTATATGGACTTCAAAACAGAAACGGCAATTCACTGCCATTATAAAGCTTGGAAGTGCCAGGACATTTTTTTAAAATAACTCTGATTGTATTCATCTGGAAGAAGAAAGTCATATACACCTAGGATGACTTAAGGGTGAGAAAATCATGGGCTAATTTTCATTTTTCGGTGAACTATCCCTTTAAGGGTTTTCTGTTAGAACGGTGTCGTGTTAGCATAACTAAGTTAATAACTAATGATCGCAACGGAAGTGAATCAATCAAAACTAACTTTATCTGGACAATAACTTTATCCTAGAGCTGCTGTAAAGCCTAAACAATCTGTTACTGTCATTTCTATTATCACTGTAAAGCTGCTTTGAATCAATCCATACTGTTAAAAGCGCTTTATAAATTAAGGTGACTTGTTCATAAAGAAAGGTAGGTAGCAATACTGGTCAAACATGTCCGTTCCAGATGGCCAGTTCCTCTGCTAAAGCGAGCGTGCCAGACCCGATGGCTTTATAACTGGAGATTTCAGTTTAACTGTGCCGTTCACATTTGCCAGCGAGCGGATTCCAGCGCTGTTATAATGGCACGGCAATGCAAAAAAAGAGGATTATTATGTATTAAAGGACGTCCAGTGACATACACGGGGCTGTAGTGATCCATAGTGAAGATATTGTTCACTTATTTTGCTTTAAATCATTTAAAGACACAGAACAATTGTGTGTCAGAGCAACACACAGCAATGTTTGGTTCCTGAATGAATCAGCGTTTTCATTCATAAATCAATTCCTGAATAAATCAACCGTTTGAATGAATCAGTTGGATTAATGGCTAGTTTTATATTTAAAGCATTTTATTTAAATATATATGTTCAAAATATTGTGTTTAAAACATTAGTCACATAGCAGTATTTATGCAAGAGTAAATACTGCTTTAGCAGCTTCTGTGCCACTTCTGCAGTGCAAACATTTATTTTGTTGATGATTTAATTTGTTAATATGTAAAAAAAAGAAAAAAAAAGAGGATGCATACATTTACTAAGGTTAGGAAAAAATGATCTTTTAATGGTAAAAATGCCCCTGGAATCAATTTAAGGTGGCAAAGGTTAATTTCTTTGAACATGAGGAATATGAAAACAGGCCTAAAGAAACCGAGATATCAGCAAAAAAATGAATAATCGTCATCAACAATATCCCATAAAATATTGAGATATCATTTTTTTGTGAATATCGCACACCCCAAAGACATTCCTGCTCATTTCATTGCTGTTTTCTGTATACATGTAAAAGTGTCTTTTGAATAAGCTTTCCTGTGTTAATCAAGCTACAAGACAAACTGTTGTTAGTTGTTTTGCATCTAAAGTCTCAGTAAAGTCCTGGCCAAAAGGGGCGGCTTTTAGCGAAATAAAAGCGTTTCATGAAAGAATTTCAGTGTTCATTTACGTTTAGTTAAATCAGCTGAGAATCAAATGAATAGATTTCTCTTTTCCACAAGCATCCCCGACTCCGTTTCACCGCTGCCGGTGATGCTAACGTCTCTAGACAAGCCGGACGTTCCCCTGCGATTAGCCGTTTCACATGTGTGCTAGCGAGCGAAGCGAGGCGTTTTAGCGGAGGGGGAGGTTTCCGCAATGCAGATCTCGGAGGTGCGAGGTCAACGCAAGTGTCTCCGAGCCGGATAAAAAAACAAGCTGCGTCGTTCCTCAGATAAAGCAACTTGTATCGAAAGACTAGGGGTGAAATTCAAGCCTCAGCGCTTATTAATCGAGAGTCGAGATGAAGAGAACGAAGCGGATGCGAGTCGATCCATTAGCTTCTCTTTCTCGCCTTTAAGCAGGAGATCACGGATGACTGAATGACTGGCTTGCGGCCCGTGTCGCTCTGGGCTCGAGGATGAGCAGTTTTACGCTCCACTGACCTCAGAACAGCAGGAGGGAGATCTCGGGCCTTCGGTGGGCCAGCGCTGGGCTTAAACTGGGCCGAAGAAGAGCCAACTGCAGCCTGGCAAACTATATCAAGAAACGCTCCTGTGTTCTGAAAGGCCTGACACACACAGACAGGTCTCGCCTCGCTCCAGGACTCCCATGATGCCAGGCGGGAGAATTAGACCGCAGCTGAGATGCAAATGTGTGCGCACTTTTAAAAATGAAGGTTCCAAAAGAAGCATTTGTTGGCTCTTTAAAGCAGCTTTCACTGAACATTCTAAAAAGAACCTTTGTGGAATGGAAGGTTCCATGGATGTCCTTCATGGAACCATCGATGCCCATAATAAAGACCCTTTATTTTTAAGAGTGTATTTGTGAAGGTATGAATGTGTAGATTTAAGCTTTAGTATATTTATATTCGTTTGTTTGTATGTTTATCAGTCTGTCTTTTGTAGATTTGTGTTTTCGACAGCAATCTGGTGTTGATCCCAAAAATATCTAAAAGCAACGTTTGACTAATTTATAGTCAATAAGTCATTGGTGATGAATCAGAATGATGCTCATGAATCCTGATGTAACATTAAACAGTCCCTCTAGTTTTCCAGATTCCACGATCGCTGAATACAACGCAAAATCAACAAAATTATGCATTTTTTGCTATCCGGCATAATTCGCCATTTTAGCTTTAAAATGACTTGGGTAACAATTTATTTCACAGTTACACATGTTACATGTAATTAGTAGTAACTATAAATTATGCATAATTATATGCAACTAACCCTAAACCACAACCTAATCCTATAGTAAGTGCATCTAGTTAATTATTATTACTCTGTTATTAAATGTATAATTACACTGTAATATGGACACCTTAAAATAGTGTAACCTGTTTCCCATGTACACACCATGTACTTATTATAGTAGTTATAATAACTAGGTACTAACCCTGAACCTAACCTTAACCCATGTACCTTAACTGTAAGTACACATACTTTAAAATAAATGTCAGATTTGAAATGTGTTCAAAATCTTCATGGTTTTTAGAATTGAATCGCAGTTTCACAGCATATGATTGGCTGTTCACTACTGATGTCACACTTTCATATGCATGTGCTCCATAGTTATGCATAAACTTAGGATCAGAGAAAGTTGATCCACAACAGAACCGGAAGACAATACAATGCTGAATAAAGTCCTAGTTTTTGTTATTTTTGGACCCAAATGTATTTTCGATGCTTCAACACACTCTAACTAACCCACTGATGTCACATGGACTACTTTGATGGTGTCTTTATTTCCTCTCTGGACAAGGACAGTATACCGTACACACATTTACAATGGAGGGACAGAAAGCTCTCGGACTAAATCTAAAATATCTTAAACTGTGTCCCAAAGATGAACGGAGGTCTTACGGGCTTGGGACGACATTATTGACATAATTTTCATGTTTGGGTGATCTAACCCTTTAATTGTTGAATATTGAATATTGTTTGTGACGCTGCTTACCTCTGTCGGTGTCGTACAGGAATACGAAGCGGTTCCAGTCGTAGTGGTCGAGGAGACTCATTAGCGCCCCCCGGATGGAGGGACGGAGCTGCAGCACGAACTGAGTCTCTCCCTCGGCTGGGAAACTGGGCGTCACCAGAGAGATGTGCAGCGCACTGCAGAACGACGTCAGCGTGTGGACCGAGCGCTTATCGTACAGCCCGAAGATCGCGAACACCCCTCGGGAATACTGCGAACAGACTGCACAGAAAGAGAGGCCGACTGTAAGTGCTCAGAGAACAACAAGAGGGAACGACAAACTAAATACAGACAATACAGGGTTTTAAACTTCACGAAAATTCACGGTTCGGCTCGATAAGATACAGTGGTGTTACGGTTCGGAACGTTTTCGATACAGCAAAAAGAAAGAAATGCCAGAGAAATTTCCTATTTACTAAAAGAAAAACTATTTTTAAAGGTGTAGTGTGTAACATTTCTGAGTATCTATTAACAGAAATGCAATTTGACATCCATAACTATTAGGGCTGTCAAAATTGCTCAAAAATGACGTTCGAATATTCCCTCAAAAAAAAAACATATATTCGAATATCTGGTTGCGCATTTTGTCAATGACGCGCATTACGTTAATAACAGGACAAATTAATACAAAGAGACAAAACTACTTGTATAGGTAGTTTATTTAAGTTTTAACATATTTGACAACGTATTAACTTACACAAAACCAAGTAAATCAACTAATGGCCAAGACCGCAGACCTTACTCTCGCTCGCACTCGCAGGCACTCTCTCTTTCTCTCTCTCTCTCTCGCCCTCACGCTCTCTGCGCATAACGGTTTAAATGAACAACAATAAACAAATGTTGAGTGCTGATCAAGAGTTTTGTGCAAGCAATTTAAGGTCGCGACTCTTGTCCTAAATATAGCAGGCTTCATTCGGTGATTGAAACAAATATTATTAACATTATTTGAAGTTTCACAGTATATAGAACCGACATTGAACGCTCCGAGCGAGCTGTGCTGTGGTAAACTGCTGCTGCTAGCCTGCTAGTACTATGGCTATTTCGAGGGCGTCTGGCCACGCCCCCATTGGCGGGCACTGACGTGTCTGATGTAATGCTAGCTCATTGGCGCACACGTTGGAGGCGCCCGTGCCATTGGATGTGCAGTTGCCGCAGCACAGCCAATGAGTCTGTGCAGCTGGAAAATGCGTTTTACATTTTAAGCTTCAGAATTTTGCCACTCGCAAAGCATACAGCCGCACCTCTGCTACCGCGGGCGTGTTTTTCCACATGATTCGAATATTAATTTTCACCTTCGAAATTCTGTTTTTTAAAACTATTCGAATATATATTCGAATTTAGAATATTCGTTGACAGCCCTAATAACTATGTGTTCAGTGGTGTATAAAGAACTTACTTAATAAACCGTAATGGGTTTTATTACCTTAGAATGAGGCATTTATATCTACATAGGCGCGGGAAGCGATATTTTTTTTTCACAGGATGGTAGGGGAAGACTCATGAATATTCATTAGGGAACTCATCCCTGATTGGTCTGATAACCTACCCCTAACCCCGCCCCTAAACCTACCCGTCACTGGGGTTAAGACCAATCAGGGATGAGTTCCTTAATGAATATTCATGAGTCTTCCCCTACCATCCAGTGAAAAAAAATATTGCGCGCGGGAATCCCCTTCTATGAAGGTCGCCATATTGTGACGTCATGTTTCTACCGTAGCCGAACGCGAACAAACAGCGTTACGGAGCGCGTTTCGTCACTACATTGAGAGAGAAGTCGCAGGAAGCTAGAAGAAGCTAGTCATAAACACCGTGAGTAGTGACTTTTTCCTTGTCAGTGGTGTAAATATGTAGTTGGATTGTTTCATGTAACTTAATTCTTCTCCCTCGCTGTGTTATGGCTTTGCTATGTGGGGATAAATGTGCTGGTTAAGTTCGTGAGACAGCTGATTAGCAGGCTACTCTTGTCATTGACCGTAAAACAGTTACAGGAATCACCAACCCGTCGATCTTGGAAGCATTTTAAGTCGATCGAGTTTCCAAAATCAGAGAAAAAAAAGCCTATTGTGTGTAGTAAGTGGTGTCTAGGGGATGCGGAGGCGCGCGCGCTGTCACAATCACGTTATTTTTGCCGCACGCACCTTTGGGCTCATGCGGACGCGTCGAGTTTAAACAAGGCTTAACGCTTTAACCAGCTCAGCCACAGTAACAGCTCATATTAGCCAGCTAAACTTTTACTACCCTGTTAGAAAACATATATAGTTGCATAGTTTCATGTGGGTCTTCTCCCTCGCTGTATTATGGGTTTGCTACGTGGGGAGAATGTGCTGGTTACGTTCGTGAGACAATCAGCTGATTACTATTATTATATTATGTATTAAGACCCTTGATCCTCACCTGAAACTTTATCCATGACTGTGGTACAGAAACTTGGTTTACTCTGGCTATTCTCTGCTGTCTCAGACGACGATGTGTGTCCCGTTTTGGCCACCGTAGCTTCTTCGAAAGGGAGGGGTGAGCGGTGGGCTGAGCCCTTGGTGTAAACTCGCAACCGAACCGCTAGATGTCGCTAAAAGTCACACACTGCACCTTTAAATAGGCCTAAGTGTGAGTTTTCCTACATCTTGAAACTTTTAGTTTTATAAATGGGGGGTAATCTTTGAAGGATGAACAAATAATGTTTTGGTCATCACATTAAAAATAACATTTAAATATAATAATATTTGAGTTTTGAAGTGCTGGGAAAAGATGTGTGACGTGCTTGAAAGCATTTTACTATTTTTTCAAGATCGGCTCGCGCTGCACTGACATTGGTCCAAACTGATAAACGGTCCGTGAAGCACAAAATAATGTGTTTCAAATTTGAGGTTGATATCTCAAAAAATGAGCTTTCAGTAAGATTTTGTTTGTGCGCAGTACCGAACGCTTCCACTAGGGCACAACCAGACTCCATTACTGCCCATATAAGGGCGCCTCCATTTCCATATGTGTTTTGAGTGATCTGAACCATTATTTCCACAATTTTCATACAATTTATGAAGTAGGCATCCTATTCAGAAGTAGTAAGGGAAGTTTGGGATATTTTGATATGAATTCAACCTCAATAATCACATAAAAAGAACACGCATGTGCTTTATAGCTCGCTGCCACATCACAAATGGTGAATCTATCATTTTTTTCTTTATACTTAAAACATTTCCAGAGCTTTTTTTCAAAAAAATTGAATGGATGTTATCTTTTGAACTATTGGCATGAAAATAAACTGAGGTTCTACCATTCTTTCATGATTTTCATGTTCAATTTATTTTGAAAATCATTCACCAAATATGAAAACTATTGTACGCTTTCAAATGATATATAGTTTGTCAATATTAGTTTAGGTTGAGTATAGGATATTACTGTTTTAAATGTGTAATTGCAACTTAAGGGGTTAAAATGTATATTAGTCAGGCTTCTAGTTTAGCAGTGATATTAAAACTGGAATAGACAATTGTGAATTTTCACTGTTATCTAAAATTTTGGTGTCAAAACTGCATGTTTTTCCAAGACACAGTTTCATGGCTGGTAAAAAATATTTATGGACGGTGATTTTCACCAGCAAAAAGTTAGTTTTAGGCTCTGTGTGTGTGTATTATTACACATAATATACATCACAATGTTGTTTTTGAATTACATTACATTGCATTATTGTTTAATATTCATTTAAAATGTGCCAAGAGATCTTACAGTAAGCATTGTCTTCACACAAAATATATTTTCTTCTTTGATTTCGAGGTGAAACATGCCTGTTCTTGACAGGTTTCGTAAGATTCAAGTTCAATAATAAACACATTTTTCCATGTTTTTTCTGAGAGAGAGTGAAAGAAAGAGACTTCAGTAGTCAGTGTTTAATCTTCAAAGGAGTCAAGCAAACACACAGGCACTCACACACACAGTTTGTCTGTCGGTTCTTTGATGCAAGTTTAAAACGTTGCGTTTTCTGTCGCTTTCTATGAATGACGTACTCTGGCTTTTCACTGCAGGATCAAACACACTGTTCTTGCTCTCCTCTTTTATTTGTCACTCATGCGACTTTCTATCATAACAGTCTTTCTCGGAAACTCAATTTCGTCTCACTAAAGCATTTGTCTGTGTGTTTGTGAAATATTGATACAAAGATGAACATCTATGTCCTCTGTTGGCATGATGGAATTATTGATGATGAAAAATAATATGAATTTCTCTATCATAATGTACTGATTCATCAACAGACCAATTAAAGGAAGGACGAACACCGTCTGTCCAGTTATTTATAGACTGAACGACACTCGCGACTCGCGGGGGGAATATCAGTCACCATGGAGATACAGGCGACAGTTTATAAAAGTGCTGGACGGATTATGGAGGAAGAATAATATTTTATTAATACAATGTTAACTGAAAAAACCCAAAGTCTTGCAATGCCTCATCAGAAACGAGAGGGGAAAAGGTTGTTGCAGAAGTGGAGAAAGTTACTATATTTTGATGAAACATTATGAATTTTAGTTGTTTTTATGAAAACTAAAACATGAAAAAGATCATTACTTTGAATAAAAAAAAAAAATATATATATATATATATATATATATATATGTGCATTTTTTTATTCAAAGTAATGATATATATATATATATATATATATATATACACTCACCGGCCACTTTATTAGGTACCCCATGCTAGTAACGGGTTGGACCCCCTTTTGCCTTCAGAACTGCCTCAATTCTTTGTGGCATAGATTCAACAAGGTGCTGGAAGCATTCCTCAGGGAGTTTGTTCCATATTGACATGATGGCATCACACAGTTGCCGCAGATTTGTCGGCTGCACATCCATGATGCGAATCTCCCGTTCCACCACATCCCAAAGATGCTCTATTGGGTTGAGATCTGGTGACTGTGGAGGCCATTTTAGTACAGTGAACTCATTGTCATGTTCAAGAAACCAATTTGAAATGATTAGAGCTTTGTGACATGGTGGAAGTAGCCATCAGAGGATGGGTACATGGTGGCCATAAAGGGATGGACATGGTCAGAAACAATGCTCAGGTAGGCCGTGGCATTTAAACGATGCCCAATTGGCACTAAGGGGCCTAAAGTGTGCCAGGAAAACATCCCCCACACCATTACACCACCACCACCAGCCTGCACAGTGGTAACAAGGCATGATGGATCCATGTTCTCATTCTGTTTACGCCAAATTCTGACTCTAACATCTGAATGTCTCAACAGAAATCGAGACTCATCAGACCAGGCAACATTTTTCCAGTCTTCAACTGTTCAATTTTGGTGAGCTCTTGCAAATTGTAGCCTCTTTTTCCTATTTGTAGTGGATATGAGTGGTACCCGGTGGAGTCTTCTGCTGTTGTAGCCCATCCACCTCAAGGTTGTGCGTGTTGTGGCTTCACAAATGCTTTGCTGCATACCTCGGTTGTAACGAGTGGTTATTTCAGTCACTGTTGCCCTTCTATCAGCTCGAACCAGTCTGGCCATTCTCCTCTGACCTCTGGCATCAACAAGTCATTTCCGCCCACAGAACTGCCGCTCACTGGATGTTTTTTCTTTTTCGGACCATTCTCTGTAAACCCTAGAGATGGTTGTGCGTGAAAATCCCAGTAGATTAGCAGTTTCTGAAATACTCAGACCAGCCCTTCTGGCACCAACAATCATGCCACGTTCAAAGTCACTCAAATCACCTTTCTTCCCCATACTGATGCTCGGTTTGAACTGCAGGAGATTGTCTTGACCATGTCTACATGCCTAAATGCACTGAGTTGCCGCCATGTGATTGGCTGCTTAGAAATTAAGTGTTAACGAGCAGTTGGACAGGTGTACCTAATAAAGTGGCCGGTGAGTGTATATATATATATATATATATATATATATTTTTTTTTTATTCAAAGTAATGATCTTTTTCATGTTTTAGTTTTCATAAAAACAACTAAAATTCATAATGTTTCTTCAAAATATAGTGACTTTCTCCACTTCAGCAACAACCTTTTCCCCTCTCGTCTCTGATGAGGCATTGCAAGACTTTGTTTTTTTTCAGTTAACATTGTATTTGTATTATATATGTATATATCTCATTACTTTGAATAAAACTATATATATATATATATATATATAAACTCAAGCTTATTTTATTTCAGCTAGTTGCCAGGGCAACATTTCTCATTTTCATTTACACTATAAAAAAGTTTCAGATAAAAAAGGTTATAGTAATGTTCAAAAATTGTTTCAGTGTAGTTTAAGTTCATATAAATACCTAAAACTGAAATAAAAATGTATACACATATTAACAAACGAATACAAAAACACACTTTAGGACCTGACGCACGGATCCATCATAACTGTTACACGTGCGTTTTCATTCTCAGCTTTTAATGTTGTTTATATGTCTATGTGGTGTTTTTAATATGCTTTAAAGACCCACTCCGATGAAAATAATGTTTTTCTAGGTGTTAACATGTTCTTGTGGCATTTTTCTGATGTTAGAGGACATATCTTGAGAAAAATAAGCACAAAGTTGTATTTCTGAGTATTTCTACATTCAAATAGCTGTGAATCAGTAGCAGACGCTAAAATGCCGGCTAAAATAGACTGGAGTTGTGACGTAGTAACTCCACTGGGCGTCTCCACACGCGACGTCTTGGAGTGAAATAATGATCGGTGATCGGTGATCACTTTGATTAACTTCGGATAATAATAATTAACGTGTATATAATACTGTTGCCCCACCGGTATTGGGGATGTAAGCTAGCGGGAGAGACAGAGCTCTCAGCAACGGGCAGGGGAAGGGTCGTCTCCGTGCCAACGGCTCCGCCCACAACGCAGAGGCGAATTGCTAATGAGCAACTGCCGCTCTGCTGAAGCGAAGTCCCAGAAAACGGCACAGGTTTTGTGATTTTGGCTAAAAATGGCATAATCATAATTTAAAGACCACTGGGAATGTTTAAAAATAGCTCAAAATATGATCGGAGTGGGACTTTAATTCATAAGTCGACAGCATTGCTGAGTATTTCCTCCTTAAAACTGCAGTGAACCAAAGACAGTCTCAAAAACACGGTTTGAAATCGCTGGTGTTTCTGACGTCACAAACGACCTTGTAACCAATCAGATCAACGTGTGATCGTCAACCAGTGGATCTCTGAGCTGAGTGAGTGAGTGGAGGCGGGGCTCATTTGCATATTCATAGAACCACGAATACTAAATGAGGGTGTCGAGTTACATTCAAGGAAAAAATATGTAATTTTAGTGATTAAAGATGAGTTTTAAGAGACTTTAAACATGTAAACTGACTGTGTTTACGTGATAACTCGCCAAGACAGGCATTTTGATATTATTTTGTTGTTTATTTGACTTCTTTTTCGCGGCTTATTACGCTTAAAAACTCAATTTAGCACTGAGAGGAGGCTTTATGTGTGTGTACTTTGGGTGTGTGTGAGCACTTTCCCAACGGCAACGCATTCAATCACCTGACTCTACTCTGCTATAACGCTCACTCGACTAACATCCAGTAAACTCGATGGATAAAAGTTTTGTCCTACATTCCTCTTCTTACTGAATATCCCGTTTCGCTCAGTATTACGTCAGGTTTGTGAAAAGCGTTTCATGTCGACTTCAGTGGCATCAGAGACGTCTTTCTCTCTCTCTGTCTCTCTGTGTGTCTCTCTCTCTTTCTTTCTCTCTCTCTCTCTCTCTCTCTCTCTCTCTCTCTCTCTCTCTCTGTCTGACTCTGTTAAAAGAGCTCTTGTGTTATGTGACTGTTATAGTCGCTTGTCTTGTGGGGAAAGAGAAGAGCGGATCTTTTTTAACACAGCCTTGAGGTGTCTGAGCCTCATGTTTTTAAGAGTGTGTGTGTGTGTGTGTGTGTGTGTGTGTGTGTGCGTGTGCTTTTCTAACAACCTTCAGGGGTGTGATGAAAACGCAGTCTAACACTGATGTCGCTCTGCTAAACCTTCTAAATTTAATACACCAGTCGACCTGACCTTTTGTCAGCCCGCACTCGCACACTCACTCTATCAATCGTTTACATTCTGATGAATGTATGAAATCACCTTCAGCCACAGAAATAATTGAGCTCATCTGTGTGGACTCTCTATTTATTACATTCATTCAGAGATGTCAAACTATTCCACCTTTCCCTGTTCTTACTCTGACAGCCCGTCCTAACCGCGGGTGTGTTTCCCGTACGGCGCTGTAACTCACTGCTAAAGTACGATACATCGTTGAAGAAACCGACTAGCTAGTCACGACTGTTTCCCGAAACCATATTGTCGCAAAGTGGTGTTTAACCATGTTGGTTAATGATGTCACGCAGGTGGTGGAGTAATAACTTATTTTAAAGGGGGGGGGGGGGGGGGGGGGTCACAAAAAGTGACAAAAATTGTCACTTTTTGAGGGTCAGTAAAAACAAGTAGTTTCGTGTCTGTCCCTTTAAATGCAAATGAGCTGCTGCTCCTGACACAGAGGGCGGAGCTTCAAGAAACAAGCTTGTGTGTGCGCGCACGTGTGTGTGTGTGTGTGTGTGTGTGTGTGTGTGTGTGTGTGTGTGTGTGTGTGTGTGTGTTAGCAGCTCCGATTACCTCACGCAGACACACGCTAAAATGTCAGAAACTGTTCTGCCTTTTATGTTTAAACCCGAGTCAGACAAAGATGGAGAGACTCAAGAAGAAGTGACAACATGTAGAAGCAACAGGACATCTCTGAATGGTTAGTTGATGAATTTATGTTGATGATGTGGAGTTAACTATCTTTAATTAGCATATATAGATTATTAGTCGTGATAATCTATAAAACCGCTCGTGTGAGTGACATGCTATTGCATTTGTGTTACGTATACTAGTCTGTATTGCATGTGAAAGTCTTCATTAAAGCGTAATAAGCCATAAATCAAGCCAATCAACTACGAGGAGAATCACAACATTACAAACTTTGATTTGAAGCAAAAATAGTATTTGAAAATCGGACAAAAAGACAGAGGTACGAGACTGTGAACTTAACAGCTTTAGTGAGGGAAAGAACTACAATCCCATGATGCACTGCAAACAGCACAATCAAATTAATCTAATCTAAAACTACTAATTTACAAATGTGTATAAAAACAATATATTTTAGGTGTATTGCTAAATATATATATCACAAACTTTTCGGTATTTTGAGAGCGTAGGGAGGTCGACTCGACTACATCATTCGCAGTGCTTCATGGGAGTGGGCGGAGCTAAAGAGAGGTGGAAACTGATTGGTGGAATTTTCTGTACTGCATCATGGGTAATGTAGTTTTTCACCAGGAATTCTAGGTAAACAAGCAAATAAGCTGAAAATCAATTCAGGTAAGGTAAGAGTGATTTATTTTTATTTTTATTTTTTTACCTATTGGTTAATAAGCAGTGATTGATCGGAGCTTCTTAACCCTTCAGCTGGAAGCTGACATCATTGTTGGCATTGCTGTGTGTGTGTGTGTGTGTGTGTGTCTCTGTCTTGCACTCTAAACACAGTTAACTTTAATAAAATCACTCACTGTGGGGCTATAATGGAAACATCAGAGCTATTAATCACCAACAGACAGAGAGAGAGAGAGGATGTGTGTGTGTGTGTGTGTGTGGAGGATGGAGTGGCCATCGGGTCTACAGGTCACAAACACACCGATTTACCATTTACCCAAATCCTCATCGTTCCTCAGAGAGACTGTACGAGACACACACAGTTCCTTCTGGTTGTGTGTGGAGTGATTCAATGGTTTTGCTTCAGGACAGATGTTCACCGGTGCGATACCAGAAGCATTTATTGTACAAAAGTAAAAAAGTTTTTAGGAATATTACCGTTTTAATCTGTCTAATTTGACTAACCAATACCAAGAAACAGAAACATTGTACCAATTTCAAGCCATCAACAAGTAAAAATATGGAAAGTGTTTCTCCTCGCTTTTAAAAGTCCATTAGCCTATTTACTCTGCGGTCTTTATGAGACACAATTATTTGGTTAATTGGATTTTATTACTTATTAAGCGAACAACAATGCTAAATAAATAAAAAACAGACCTGTGATCATCCATGGTTCGCGTCCCACTGTTTGAGAACAACTGAGACTGTATTTTTATTACCCATAATTAAATTAACCAAAGTAACCATTTATAAACACAGCAAAACACATACGCTTATCAACTTATAAAAGCCAGGAGAAACACTTGCCATATCTTTAGTTGCTGATGGCATGAACTTGGCACATTGTTTATGTTACTTGGTATTAGTTAGACAGATGAAAACTGAAATATTGTGAAAAATTAATAAGTAATTTTTATTTTTACGTTAGTACAGTACAATTAATAAGTATTGTATCGTATCAGTCGCTACATGATGTCCAGTGATTTTTCGAAGTTTAAAAAACAGATTATTGTAGTATGTTTTATAATAAAATATTTTAGTTTTTCTACTTCAAAAATTCATGATTAATTTGATGTTACTTGCTGTTTCTTTGTAAATATTTGTGAAGTTTACTAGCAGTGAAAATTGTACAGAGTAAATCCTACAGCATTTTTTTTTTTTTTTTTTTTTTTTAACTATCATTAAGAAAAAATAATAAATACTGTTGCTTGTTAGTTAATGCATTACTGTAAAAACTGCTTCCAAAATCTAAATATGATTTCTGGTTCATTGATCACACTGGAGGAACTGTAATGTAAGGTCCAGTTGAGTCAGTGCACTGTGGGATGTGGAATCGGTGTGTGTATGTGTATGTGTGTGTGTGTGTGTGTGTGTGTGTGTGTGTGTGTGTGTGTGTGTGTGTGTGTGTGTGTGTGTAAATGTAATGTGTATACAGAAATATGTGTGTACTGCAAAAATGAAACAAATAGCGTGACTTTCCACGTCAACATGAATGTGTTTCGCCAAGAGGATCAAGTCTGGTCTAGTTTTAGATCTGAAAATACTCACACTTTTGTAAGATCTGGTCTGTTGTTAAATGTATCGACACACACACACACACACACACACACACACACACACACACACACACACACCCTCTCACTCTCTCTCTCTCTCTCTCTCTCTCTCTCTCTCTCAATTCAATTCAGAAAGCTTTATTGGCATTACAAAAAAAATACATTTTGTATTGCCAAAGCATCAAAACAACATAGAAAATGATTTAGAACATTTAGTACACAAAATAATAATACTGATAGCATAAAACAATAATAATAAAAATAAACAAAGATTAATAAAAAAAAAAAAAAGGATTTAGAAATCATCTATATAAAAAGTATTTGCTACCGTTTATTATTAGTACTCTCTCTCACTCACACACACACACTCAAACATACTAACACACTTATTTACTGTACACACACACAAACACAAACTCACTCACAAACTCACTCACACACACACACTTCCTGCACTAAGTAATAAGTCCACTTTTAGCTAAGTGTTGTGACTTTGTTCATTACCGTGACAATGCAGGCCAGGGGTCAGTCAAGAGTGGACCATGGCAACGGGGTTTAACATGAGTGCCAATAAAGTTTAATCCATTAATGGAATAAGCTTTATACTGCCATAGAGAGAGAGAGAGAGAGAGAGAGAGAGAGAGGGGGGGGGGGGGGGTTTCCGCAGGGCATTAAAAAGCATTAAAAGAAAATTAAGGCCTTAAATTGCATTAAAACGCATTACATTTTAATCATACAGGCATTAAAAATTGAGATAGTTTTAAAGATCATTTTCTATTATCAATTTATTTGAATATAGGCTTCATAATTAATAATTTTTATTTGCTGTCGCAAAATATGTACGTTAGAGTGATGAACAGCGTTTGCGGCCGAGCGACAGTGCTGTTATGTGGAGGGGACGCGCGCTGGAAGCGGTACATGACATGATCCCGCTCTTATTCATACAGATGCTTTTAAACCATTCAACAGTGACAAAACAAAGGAGAACGCACTGCACACACACACACACACGACGCACAGAAAGACGGGCGCCAGTATCGAACGGAAAATATAACACACACACAACTATGCCAAAATGTCTGTTGTATCCTATGCCAAAGTATCCTCATAACATACGAGCAGTCTTAAATGAGGTAAATAAAGTCTTAAATGAACTTAAAGAGTTGTGAGAGAATGAGCCGTGTGTGAGATCCGTGTTTCTCTTAAAGGGACAGCAGCCAATAAAGACAGGAAGGGCGAAGGTAAATATGACATTTATTATACATTTATGTGAGAATTGTTTGAAGTTCACTTAAATTAAAAGTTGTTATATTTTTTTGAAGCCTAATAAATGTAAAAAAAAATTAATTACACTGTAATGTTGGATGACTATAATTAATGTTTAACATTGGTGGTGGTGGTGGTGGGGGGGGGGGGGGGTCATTTCATAAAAAGATGCCATTGAACAAGTATTTAAAATATACTGTCTTTATGTTGTCTCTACATTCATTTGTAGATTAATTGTGAAATTATTACATTACAAAAAAATATAAACTAATATAAACCTATAAAAATGTAGGCTAAGTTTTTTTAATTGTGAATAATCACAGAATTAATTGTGATTAATCGACTTTTTTTTTTTACATGATTAACAGCACTATAATATCTGTGGTTAGTCATGGGTCATGTATGGCATGGCAGGTAAAAAAATGTCGTTAAAAAAGGCATTAAAAAGCATTAAATTGAATTTGAAGATACCAGAGAGAGAGAGAGAGAGAGAGAGTAATATAGTATAGTAATAAACAGTAGCACAAACTCTTCTATATTATATATTATGAGTTATTGGGTTGAGTTGGGTTGTTTTCTGTTAATCTCAAAAACTTTGAAACTGACTTTCTGACCATGTACGTAAGCATACGTGTGTGTGTGTGTGTGTGTGTGTGTGTTTGGTTCTCAACAGAATGAATCATCAAACTATTTCTGCTGCAGCAAATCAGCCATCATGTGTTGCCAAGGTAACCAAGTATATACACACGCACTCTCACTTTTTGTCTCATAGACACACACAGGTACACACACAGATGGTTGAGACACACAGAACACAAGTTCAAGCTTTGTACCTGGATTGCTGCAGGCTTGTGCATCTGTGCTTGTGTTTTGATTTGTCAAACCAATGACAGTTACATTTTTATTTGTAATTTTTTTGTAATTTTTACATTATTTTCATGAGAGTTAAATTTTCCCTCAAATTTGCATTACGCACACAGACTGTTTGTTTATATATACGTTTTAAATTCATTTTTCAATACTATTTTAATAAATAAACAATATTAATTATATATATATATATATATTCAGAATTACACAAACCTCAGATTAAATATCTGCATTATGGTATGAGAATTTGTTTAATTTGCTTAATTATCATGAACATTTTATACAATATTGCAAAATAATATGTCTTAGGGGTCCTAAAAATTGTCTTTATTTGCAAAATATAAAACATCAAATTTCTCTTTTCTCTTTTGGTTTCACAGTGAAATCTGACCTGTTTTCACAAGATTCACTCACTAATTCCTCGCGGTTTTCTTCAGGTGCTCTGAATAATTAATGATGGTAATGATTAATGAATAATTGATGTTGGTAAACTGAATGAAATCAGTAAACATACTATCCCAGCTGGAATATGTTCACTTTAGACCTTGAAACATAAATGCAGAAAACAAGTGTCATCTGATTTGGCTGCAGTTTGTGTAAAAAATTTAAACAAAAAAACATCTGATCTTAAGGAATGCACTTTCACAGAAGAAGCAGAAACATCACACCTTCACACACACACACACACACACACACACACACACACACACACACACACACACACACACACACACACACACACACACACACCCCTGACTGAGGTCCAATTAAAGGAAAAGTTCAGCTCTAAAAATAGAGGCTCATCATTATAAGTTGCCATTCAGAGGTGTGTTTGTGCTTAAGGAAAGGTCAGAGCAGAAGTTGACCTCTGTTTCTGGCTCCTTCTCATTGACTTGTTATGTGAAAGAGAGACAGACAGCTAGAGAAAGAGACAGACAGTTAGTGAAAGAGACAGACAGCTAGTGAAAGAGACAGACAGTTAGTGAAAGAGACAGCTAGTGAATGAGACAGACAGTTAGTGAAAGAGACAGCTAGTGAATGAGACAGACAGCTAGTGAAAGAGACAGACAGTTAGTGAAAGAGACAGCTAGTGAATGAGACAGACAGCTAGTGAAAGAGACAGACAGTTAGTGAAAGAGACAGACAGTTAGTGAAAGAGACAGACAGCTAGTGAAAGAGACAGACAGCTAGTGAAAGAGACAGACAGCTAGTGAAAGAGACAGACAGTTAGTGAAAGAGACAGACAGTTAGTGAAAGAGACAGACAGTTAGTGAAAGAGACAGACAGCTAGTGAAAGAGACAGACAGCTACTGAAAGAGACAGACAGCTAGTGAAAGAGACAGACAGTTAGTGAAAGAGACAGACAGCTAGTGAAAGAGACAGACAGCTAGTGAATGAGACAGACAGTTAGTGAAAGAGACAGACAGTTAGTGAAAGAGACAGACAGCTAGTGAAAGAGACAGACAGTTAGTGAAAGAGACAGCTGGTGAATGAGACAGACAGTTAGTGAAAGAGACAGAAAGCTAGTGAAAGAGACAGACAGTTAGTGAAAGAGACAGACAGTTAGTGAAAGAGACAGACAGCTACTGAAAGAGATAGACAGCTAGTGAAAGAGACAGACAGTTAGTGAAAGAGACAGACAGCTAGTGAAAGAGACAGACAGTTAGTGAAAGAGACAGCTGGTGAATGAGACAGACAGTTAGTGAAAGAGACAGACAGCTAGTGAAAGAGACAGACAGTTAGTGAAAGAGACAGACAGTTAGTGAAAGAGACAGACAGCTACTGAAAGAGACAGACAGCTAGTGAATGAGACAGACAGTTAGTGAAAGAGACAGCTAGTGAATGAGACAGACAGTTAGTGAAAGATACAGACAGTTAGTGAAAGAGACAGACAGTTAGTGAAAGAGACAGACAGTTAGTGAAAGAGACAGACAGCTAGTGAAGGAGACAGACAGCTAAAGAGACAGACAGCTACTGAAAGAGACAGACAGCTACTGAAAGAGACAGACAGTTAGTGAAAGACACAGACAGCTAGTGAAAGAGACAGACAGCTAGTGAAAGAGACAGACAGTTAGTGAAAGAGACAGACAGCTAGTGAAAGAGACAGACAGCTAGTGAAAGAGACAGACAGCTAGTGAAAGAGCCAGACAGTTAGTGAAAGAGACAGACAGCTAGTGAAAGAGACAGACAGCTAGTGAAAGAGACAGACAGCTAGTGAAAGAGACAGACAGTTAGTGAAAGAGACAGACAGTTAGTGAAAGAGACAGACAGTTAGTGAAAGAGACAGACAGCTAGTGAAAGAGACAGACAGCTACTGAAAGAGACAGACAGCTAGTGAAAGAGACAGACAGTTAGTGAAAGAGACAGACAGCTAGTGAAAGAGACAGACAGCTAGTGAATGAGACAGACAGTTAGTGAAAGAGACAGACAGTTAGTGAAAGAGACAGACAGCTAGTGAAAGAGACAGACAGTTAGTGAAAGAGACAGCTGGTGAATGAGACAGACAGTTAGTGAAAGAGACAGAAAGCTAGTGAAAGAGACAGACAGTTAGTGAAAGAGACAGACAGTTAGTGAAAGAGACAGACAGCTACTGAAAGAGATAGACAGCTAGTGAAAGAGACAGACAGTTAGTGAAAGAGACAGACAGCTAGTGAAAGAGACAGACAGTTAGTGAAAGAGACAGCTGGTGAATGAGACAGACAGTTAGTGAAAGAGACAGACAGCTAGTGAAAGAGACAGACAGTTAGTGAAAGAGACAGACAGTTAGTGAAAGAGACAGACAGCTACTGAAAGAGACAGACAGCTAGTGAATGAGACAGACAGTTAGTGAAAGAGACAGCTAGTGAATGAGACAGACAGTTAGTGAAAGATACAGACAGTTAGTGAAAGAGACAGACAGTTAGTGAAAGAGACAGACAGTTAGTGAAAGAGACAGACAGCTAGTGAAGGAGACAGACAGCTAAAGAGACAGACAGCTACTGAAAGAGACAGACAGCTACTGAAAGAGACAGACAGTTAGTGAAAGACACAGACAGCTAGTGAAAGAGACAGACAGCTAGTGAAAGAGACAGACAGTTAGTGAAAGAGACAGACAGCTAGTGAAAGAGACAGACAGCTAGTGAAAGAGACAGACAGCTAGTGAAAGAGCCAGACAGTTAGTGAAAGAGACAGACAGCTAGTGAAAGAGACAGACAGTTACTGAGAGACAGACAGTTACTGAGAGAGACAGATAGTTAGTGAAAGAGACAGACAGCTAGTGAAAGAGACAGACAGTTAGTGAAAGAGACAGTTAGTGAAAGAGACAGACAGCTAGTGAAAGAGACAGACAGCTAGTGAAAGAGACAGACAGCTAGTGAAAGAGACAGACAGCTAGTGAAAGAGACAGTTAGTGAAAGAGACAGACAGCTAGTGAAAGAGACAGACAGCTAGTGAAAGAGACAGACAGTTAGTGAAAGAGACAGACAGTTAGTGAAAGAGACAGACAGCTAGTGAAAGAGACAGACAGCTAGTGAAAGAGACAGACAGCTAGTGAAAGAGACAGACAGCTAGTGAAAGAGGCAGATAGCTACTGAGAGAGACAGACAGTTACTGAGAGAGACAGACAGCTACTGAGAGAGACAGACAGTTACTGAGAGAAACAGACAGCTACTGAGAGAGACAGACAGCTACTGAGAGAGACAGACAGTTACTGAGAGAGACAGACAGTTACTGAGAGAGACAGACAGCTAGTGAAAGAAACAGACAGCTAGTGAAAGAGACAGACAGCTACTGAGAGAGACAGACAGTTACTGAGAGAGACAGACAGCTACTGAGAGAGACAGACAGCTAGTGAAAGAGACAGACAGCTACTGAGAGAGACAGACAGTTAGTGAGAGAAACAGACAGCTACTGAGAGAGACAGACAGCTACTGAGAGAGACAGACAGTTACTGAGAGAGACAGACAGTTACTGAGAGAGACAGACAGCTAGTGAAAGAAACAGACAGCTAGTGAAAGAGACAGACAGCTACTGAGAGAGACAGACAGTTACTGAGAGAGACAGACAGTTACTGAGAGAGACAGACAGTTACTGAGAGAGACAGACAGTTACTGAGAGAGACAGACAGTTACTGAGAGAGACAGACAGCTAGTGAGAGAGACAGACAGCTACTGAGAGAGACAGACAGCTACTGAGAGAGACAGACAGTTACTGAGAGAGACAGACAGCTACTGAGAGAGACAGACAGCTAGTGAGAGAGACAGACAGTTACTGAGAGAGACAGACAGCTACTGAGAGAGACAGACAGTTACTGAGAGAGACAGACAGTTACTGAGAGAGACAGACAGCTACTGAGAGAGACAGACAGTTACTGAGAGAGACAGACAGTTACTGAGAGAGACAGACAGCTACTGAGAGAGACAGACAGTTACTGAGAGAGACAGACAGCTACTGAGAGAGACAGACAGTTACTGAGAGAGACAGACAGTTACTGAGAGAGACAGACAGCTACTGAGAGAGACAGACAGTTGCTGAGAGAGACAGACAGTTACTGAGAGAGACAGACAGCTACTGAGAGAGACAGACAGCTACTGAGAGAGACAGACAGTTACTGAGAGAGACAGACAGCTACTGAGAGAGACAGACAGTTACTGAGAGAGACAGACAGTTACTGAGAGAGACAGACAGTTGCTGAGAGAGACAGACAGTTA
>JARWKJ010000009.1:4722219-4764719 GCA_029959095.1 Rhinichthys osculus | reverse complement strand
CCTCCTGCTCTGAACACACACACACACACACACACACACACATCTTTAGTCGTTCCTTAAGAACCGTTTTGTGTGTTTAAAGTTCTTGAGTCGCTCTTTAGATCTGTATTTCGGTCTCTGGTTTCTGTTAAAGTCGTCATGAAGTAAAAGTTTGGTCACACTTTAGATTCGGATCCAATTCTCACTATTAACTACGACTTTTGGATCAAAAACTTCTAATTACTGCTTATTAATAGTTAGTAAGGTAGTTGTTAAAGGAACAGTTCACTTAAAAATGATAATTCGGTCATCAATTGCTCCCTTTCAAGATGTTTAAAACGTGTTACAGATCTGTTAGACCTATCACTTCTGCCACTAAAGATTGCTTTATTAATAATCTTCCTGATCAGTGTCATCATCTCAGCATCCCGGATAGCTTAGAAGAACTCGATATTGCAACAGAAATGTTTAACTCTCTCTTTTCCCGCACTTTAGACGCAGTTCCTCCGTTGCGCTTAAAGAAGATTAAAGAAAATAGTCCAACGCCGTGGTACAACGAGGCCCTTAAGAGAACAGCCAGAAACATGGAGCGCAACTGGAAGAAAACTAAACTAGAGGTATTTCGCATTTCATGGAAGGAGAGCTCGATTGCATAAAGAGAGGCTTTAAAAGCTGCTGGATCTGCTTAGCACCTTCAGGATGTTTCAAACCTGTATGAAGATCTGTGTTTTGATGAACACAAAAGAAGATGTTTTGTCGGGAACTGATCAGGAAGATTTTTTTTTTTTACTACTATATGGACGTCAATAGGGTCAATTAACTGTCCGATTACCGACGTTCTTCAAAATATCTTCCTCAGAAGAAAGAAATTCAGGTTTGAAACAACTTGAGGGTGAGTAAATGATGACTGAATTTTCTTTTTTAAGTAAACTATTCCTTTAAGTTTAGGGATTACGGGATGTAGAATATGATCATGCAGAATAAGGCATTAATATGTGCTTCATGAGTACTAAAAAACAGCCAAAATCTCTGTAATATGCATGATAATAAGCAACTAGTTAATAGTGAGAATTGGACCCTAAAATGTTACGCGGCCCGAGCATCAAATTTGTGACCACTAGCGCTCTTTGTTGTATTTTATGTGTATTGTATTTGTTAATATGTACTTTGCACTTTACTGCATTAAATAGCACTTTAAAATAATTCAAATGTACATAGAATAGCACTTTACTGTGTACGTGTATATGTGTGTGTCCGCCGTACTAGATGCCCTGTCTGCTAACTGTGGTGTCTTTTATAATGTGTTGTTGAAAATTGTGGCGTCTTTTGAATTGTGTTGTATCGTATTTAATTTCAATGTTTAGCTGTGTTACTTTGTACTGTGCAGGTGTAAAATAGCCTATGGGCTAATTCTGGCATATTTACATTGCTGAAAAGCTTAGATGTTCATTAATATGCACTGTCCCTTTTAAATAAATAAATAAAAATGTTACCCGAAAATTTCATCTGAACAATTTATCTGACATTGTTGAAAATGTTGTTCATAACTGGACCTTCCGGTGAAAACGTGTCTCTGGTGACGTATGCGGGATTCTCCAGTCATTTAGTCCTGTTAAACCCCGCCCCTTCATTTGCATGTACTTTTAAGTGCCACGCCCACACCTCAACAGCCAATCAACATCCGACACATTACAGCAAGTCCCCGCCCTGCATTTTTTCTTTTTGAATGTACATCACAATACGGAACAAAGGATCCGTCTCTACTTCCATTTCAACTAAAACTATTAAAACTGAAATTAAATTAAATTGAAGTATTAGATAAAAAAAATTAAAGTCCCCCTGTGGTGAAAATTGCTTTAAGACACACCATGTGTAAATTCATAAGTCGACAGCATTGCTGAGTGTTTCCTCCTTAAAACTGCAGTGAACCAAAGACAGTCTCAAAAACACGCTTTGAAATCGCTGGTGTTTCTGACGTCACAAACGACCTTGTAACCAATCAGATCAACGTGTGATCGTCAACCAGTGGATCTCTGAGCTGAGCGAGTGAGTGGAGGCGGGGCTCATTTGCATATTCATAGAACCGCGCATACTAAATGAAGCAAGGGTGTCGAGTTACGTTCAAGATATTTTAAGGCATTTCAAGGAAAAAACGTTTACGTAAATATTAAAAAAGTTTTAAGGGATAAAATGATTGACTACAGGTGGACTTTAAACTAAAAGAAAATGATAAATATTGCCTTAGTATAGTTTAGATTGAAGCGCTAAAATTACTAACTGGAACAAAATAAAAACTCAAACTAAAAAAAAAAAGCACTTCGAATTATAATAAAATTGAACTAAAATTAAAACACAAAAATAAAACATTCAAACAAAAGCTATTTAAAATATTAATAAATACTACTAAAATAAAACTGGCGTAAACACCTGAAATCTGATGCCACTATTGGGGAAGAACTCATAATTGCGTGCTTAATGTTTCTCTTCTTTAAAACGGCTCCTCAAACTAATCGCTTAATGTAAACGAGTGAGCAGTTTCGGATCTGTTTGTACAATATTTAGTCCGTAATCAAGAAAGCAGATTTATAATAAGGCTGCCCAATTCAAAGCTCACGCAATCATCATATAAAAGTCAGGCTTACTTAATAAACACATGAATTAATGGCCAATTAGATGCTTTTCCCAATGCTCATGCTGCTCTCAGACTCCTGTGAAGCTCGGCATGCCGGCTGTCCTATCAGCACTGATCTCTACTGCAGAAATCAGTCAACGATACAGGTCCTGTCGACTCCCAGTGGAGCACGCCTGCGTACACGACTCCGGGACACGTTTCCATGATTACCTTAACTGGAAAAGATTTTAAGATCTCAATGGCCTCTTGAGTGCCGAGGTTTCTACAGTACTCAAAGATGCACTTTAAGTGTGTAAACGGGCTTGTAATGCGCGTCTGTGTTTGCATAGAGAACAGTTCTGCTCTACAACCCTTTTTGTTTCTCACTTGAATTGCAGGCAACTGAAAAGAAATCGACCGACAACCACTCAGACAGACGCGCACCAAAGCTGGACAAGAGTTGAGGTACAGTCAAACCTTCGACATTTCTCACTTTATCACAGTTTATTCACTATAGTTTAGAAAATGGTAGTAAAATATGAGCAGAACTCAGAGTTATTAAATCAGTTGATATTTGACTGGTTTTGTCCGTCCTTCTGTTAGACTCTCACAGATGAATTATGCTGAATATCTGTCAGCTGTTAAATTTAACTACACCATTAGATAATACCAGTTTAGCTCAACCAATCACCAAGCAATGCTTCATGTTGTTCAGTCTGTGTGTAAAAAGAGCATTAGCAGTTACAGAAAACACACTTAAGAAAATATGATGTCGGAATCATTTTTGATCCCAAATGTTTATAGATATTACTGGTAGTCACTGTATGAAGAATTATTGGGTGTAATATGTCACAGTTTACTTTATTTTGCTCTCCTCACTTACATAAATGAACTATAGTGTCCTGCACACACTAGAAAACAAATATCAAAAATGATATCTGGTGTCTGAATAATTTTTGGTTTGACTATGCATGCACTGAATGAATGAAACTTAAAGAGTTGCATTGTGTCATTAACGCTGCATTAACAGAATAGCACAAATAATGACTGTTTTCAAACAGGTTTCTCAGATGCTCCTCGTCTGCCATTGGTCAGTCAGACAGATAGTCCCGCCCTCAAACTCACGTTAGAGGTTGACATGCCACTCAAACAAATGCATCAGTGTTTCACTCTCCAGGAAATCAAACTACCGATGACTGGCGATCAATACAAACTCCACTCGTTTTCTCTGACTGTGTGGCATAACGTTTGACATCTTTCACTCACAGGCATTGGTGACAGCAAAGCTGTTGGCCGTCTCGATGTTGTCGACGTGTGGAACCAGGTTGAATGGCGCCTCCGTGGCGTTCGGACTCGTGTTGTGGAGAAATATGGCCAAGCGGAAAGCTGTATATTCTTGATCCGTGTTTCTTATAAACAACCCACCTGGAAGAGCGAGAGAAAGAAAGAAAGAATGAGTGACTGCAAAGAGAAAGAGGTGCTTATGTTTTTCAAAGGAATAGTTCACCCTAAAATGGAAAATTCTGTATTAATTTCTGCTTTACTTTCACTATATAGTGCAAAAGTGGCTGCCATTGCCGTTTCCATTTATTCCCCCATAGAGTTTTTAAAATAGTCTTCATTAAAGAGTTAATCAGCTACAAGGTGAATCACAACATTACAAACTTTGATTTGAAGCAAAAAAGTATTTGAGAATCGGACAAAAAGACAGAGGTACGAGACTGTGAACTTAACAGCTTTAGTGAGGTTAAGAACTACAATCCCATGATGCATTGCGAACAGCATAATCGAGTTAAAAATGATAGAAAAATAAAAAACTAAGTGCTTAAAATGTTTGTTATATATATATATATATATATATATAGAATTAAATGCATATACAAACATTTCAGTATTTGAGAGCGATTAGATTGTCATTTGCAGTGCTTCATGGGAGTGGGCGGAGCTTGTTTAAACTCTCTGATTGGTGGAACTTTCTGTACAGCATTATGGGTAATGTAGTTTTCACCACAAATTCTATGGTTAAACATGATAATTTTAAAACTAAGCTGAAATAATGTGGGCTGACGTCTTCAACAGAAGCAAATACCATCGATTAATAACATCGTAGCTCACAGTAAAGCTGTCTTTAAAGGTTTATAAGTTATCATTATTTTTACTTCCAGAACCCGACTGTTGTTCTCTATGAATCATCATCTCGGCTCTTAAATCTCTTTTCAGTAATCTGTTACACTCGGATGTTTGTCACAATGCGGAGGAAAAGATCTATTCCTGCATCCATGTCATCACCACTTTATTATGCTTAACTAACCCTTAAAAAAGGAAGAAGAAAATTATTAAACCAACTAAATGTTGCCTTGACAACTAACTGAAACAAGTTTAGCTTGAAGCACTAAAATTACTCATACATTGAAAAATATACTTCTTTAAAACAATTCAGCTGGAAAAAAGTGAGAGGGAGAAAGAATAAGTGACTGCAAAAAGGAAATAAGAGATTAGGTGTTCAAATGTATCTTAAAGGGATACTGCACCCTAAAATGGACAATTCTGTCATCGTTTACCTGTATCACTTTGTTTTTCTTTCACTATAAATCTATAAAACCTCTTGGACGTAGCTCTAAAATCTCATTGCGTTTACATTGAAATATGGACTTTGAACACCACTGGCTCTCACGTCAACCAATGACGTCAAATCTGGATTCACCACATTGAATGAACACAAATGTGAATGAGATTTAACACACCAAAACACAATTTTGGAGTGTAACGATCAGCCAATTCAGTGAATTTGACCTTTTTTAAAATGAGTGGGTGTTAAAAGGATGAGACAACACAGCAAAGGTACAGTAAGTTCATAAAAACGGTGTATTTACAATACTCACGATGAAAAAATATTGCTGTTTTTACTAAGCTTATTAGCCCTCGTCTGCATTCACTTTGTGCAAAATACTATAATTGTGCAAAATACTAGGCGTGTAACAGTTCATGTGTTCGTCACGGTTCGGATCATAGAGAGCCTAAGCCCCTCCCCTCCGCTTCTGGCTCATGGGACCTTATTTTGGGAAAAATATGTATGGTAGTCAATGGCGAGAGACACTTATCTTTTTATTCCGTCTGAACTGTGCCCTGAATTACACATATGATGTTTGTCAATTTAAAAGATAATTATGAAAGTCAAGAAAGTCGCAGTTTGTCATATAACAGAAGAGTAACATTTAGTTTTATGTGAAAATCGCTCAATGAACTACATCTCCCGGGAAGCGAAACAACGAGCGAGATCCGCTGCTCGTGTGTGTGCAGTCTGGTACAAAACACTCAGGCATGACGGCGTAACGTTACGATTATAACGCAAGACTATAGAAACAATGACAGACGTTAGCTTCAGTAAAGTTAGCTTCAGTAAAGTTAGCTTCAGTAAAGTTAGCCTTCAGTAAAGTTAGCTTCAGTAAAGTTAGCTTCAGTAAAGTTAGCTTCAGTAAAGTTAGTTACAGTAAAGTTAGCTTCAGTAAAGTTAGCTTCAGTAAAGTTAGCTTCAGTAAAGTAAGCTTCAGTAAAGTTAGCCTTCAGTAAAGTAAGCTTCAGTAAAGTTAGCCTTCAGTAAAGTTAGCTTCAGTAAAGTTAGCTTCAGTAAAGTTAGCTTCAGGTTAGCTTCAGTGAAGTTAGCTTCAGGTTAGCTTCAGTAAAGTTAGCTTCAGTAAAGTTAGCTTCAGTAAAGTTAGCTTCAGGTTAGCTTCAGTAAAGTTAGCTTCAGGTTAGCTTCAGTAAAGTTAGCTTCAGGAAGGTTAGCTTCAGTAAATTTAGCTTCAGGAAGGTTAGCTTCAGTAAGGTTAGCTTCAGTAAAGTTAGCTTCAGTAAAGTTAGCTTCAGTAAGGTTAGCTTCAGTAAATTTAGCTTCAGGAAGGTTAGCTTCAGTAAGGTTAGCTTCAGTAAAGTTAGCTTCAGTAAAGTTAGCTTCAGTAAGATTAGCTTCAGTAAAGTTAGCTTCAGTAAAGTTAGCTTCAGTAAGGTTAGCTTCAGTACGGTTAGCTTCAGTAAAGCTAGCTTCAGTAAGGTTAGCTTCAGTAAAGTTAGCTTCAGTAAAGTTAGCTTCAGTAAAGTTAGCTTCAGGAAGGTTAGCTTCAGTAAAGTTAGCTTCAGTAAAGTTAGCTTCAGTAAGGTTAGCTTCAGTAAATTTAGCTTCAGGAAGGTTAGCTTCAGTAAGGTTAGCTTCAGTAAGGTTAGCTTCAGTAAAATTAGCTTCAGTAAGGTTAGCTTCAGTAAAGTTAGCTTCAGTAAAGTTAGCTTCAGTAAGGTTAGCTTCAGTAAAGTTAGCTTCAGTAAAGTTAGCTTCAGTAAAGTTAGCTTCATTCATTGAGAGAAAATGTGTGCCTTTGGGGTTTGTAGTCTTTGTAAGTACGTATTTTCACAGTCTTATACTTCAACAGTTTTACATCAAACCGTGACTTTCTTGACTTTAAAATGTATCTTTTAAATTGACAAACATCATATGTGTAATTCAGGGCACAATTCAAACGAGATCAAAATATTTGTTGTCTCTCGCCATTGACTACCATACAATATTTTTCCGAAATAAGGTCCCATGGTGGTCGACCGGAAGAGGAGGGACTTAAGGCCAATTTATACTTCTGCGTCGAGTGTACGCCGTAGTGTACAGCGTACGCTACGCACGTAGGCGACGCCGTCATGAGCATTTATACTTCTGCGTTTAGGTCTGCGTTGCTCTGCAGTACAGCGCCGAAACGCTAGTTGGCGGCGGAGGGTTTTAATGTTCCACTGTGTTTAGATTCCTCGCGGCAAGAAGAAGAAGATTCCTCGCGGCTGTTTTGAGTTTAGGTTACTATAAGCAATGTCGACTGAAAGAGAGCAGATCATGTTGGAGTTGGAGCTTATCGAGGTGGAAAAGGTAATTTTTTTGTTTTTTTAACAGTTTCGCTGTACTTAGAATTTAAAAATGGCGGGCGGTGCAGAAGAACACGCCGGAAATACATAGGAGGAAACGCGATGCTCCCAAGCCGACCAATCACAGATCTTGCGGTCCGCGTCGTCGCGACGTGTAGTTACATTTTTGAGGAGGTGCGCGTCAGGTTACGGCGAAGGGTACGGCGTATGGTACGCGTCTGTGCGTATGCTACGCCGTACCTACTGCGCGCACCCGACGCAGAAGTATAAATTGGCCTTTAGGCTCTCTATACAGTCAGATGATGAATACAGTCAGACACAGGCGATCCACAGTCCAGAAGAGGGCGCCGTGCGGTAATGCAACGCTGTTTTCTAACCACCACAACAGGAAAAAGAGCCGAAGAAGAAGAGATGATCTACGCACCAACCCAAAACAAGTGTTCAGAAGCACACAAGAGCTTGATAGTAGCCAATACGCTGCGTTTAGATTAATTTTTTGTGACGCGCTCCACAAACTTCACGGAAAGGAAACAAAAATGCGACATCCTGTTTGTTTTCTTTATTTTACAAAAGCAGAATGTTTTGTCTTTGTTGTGAGTGTACACAAATAAATACAGACCCTTTACAGTTTCGAATGATGTCTCGCAGGATGCCGTTGTAAATGTACCGAACCGTGACGTCTGTGTACACTTAACACCCCTACAAAACAGAGCAGTGTGAACATTCTGCGAAACGTCTCGTTTTGTGCTCCACAGATTAAAGAAAGCCATTCTGGTTTGGACCGACATGAAGGTGAGTTAAATGTTCATTTCTGGGTGAACAATCCCTTTAATCTTTGAAATGAAGTGTGCATGTGTTGTGGTGTCACCAGAACAGGCACGTCCACACTTGGCACTACCAGTTTCATCACATCCTCTCTAATTATTCTCTCTTTCTGATAGACATTTTGGCTCAACTGCCGTTTGAGATCCCACAACGTGCTTTTATGTGTGAGGAACAGCACAAGCATTGTGCATTTGCATTGCAGCGGTATGTAAATGTCATTAGGCATTGCGTGCAACTCTGAGAGCGTGTGTGTGTGTGTGTGTGTGTGTGTGTGTCCGTATTTAGCGTATTAACTTTATCGGCAGTGCTGTCAAAGACGCGCAAGTCAGCGGCTGCATCTCATTATGGCGTGAGACTCTCCATCTCAATGAGCAATGCAGTGACTGAACACACACACACAAGACACATCCTCCAAAAGGAGAGGGAAGTGTGTGTGTGTGTGTGTGTGTGTGAGTGGGGTGGCTGGGCATGCATAGTGGTTTGTTGATATTAATCAAATGTAGAGCTGCAAATCTGTAAAGTTTGATTGTGAAGAAGAGGTCATCCAGAATACTGCAGTGATGCCCTGAACTGAAGAGGAAAAGCGCACTCAACATGCTCTTACTCCACAGTCTTCGTCATCATGACCACACACACACACCAGCACAACTCGTGCATGCTACAAACCCTTAAAAAACATTATATATAACAATTATACAATCATTCATTATCACATTTTTAGAAAAATAGCACCCAGCACGTATAGGGTCGTAACCACCAAAGGCATTGAGTGATGTGTCCATCCCCAAATTTTAAACTAATCGGAGGTTTTCACTGACCAAACTTTTATATTTGGTTCCCCGAAGTCCTTTGCTCATGCTTCATTGGTTCTTTAGCTTGTAACTGGCAGCAGAACCCAATTTGGTGCTGAAAAGCAGCTTTTTAGGGTCTAATAAGGTGAACAGAGCAAGAACACAGAGCAATTTCAGCATACTAGGTTCTTTAGGGTTGGTATGATTTTAAATAGCATTTGACATCGCTATTTTTAGACTCCTATCTCTGTATTTGTGTAGTGCAGTGTATAGGCTTCTTGTATATTATTATGCACTACATTGTATCTGTTGCTCTGCGATATTCCTCGTGGGATTATTAAAGTGTCTGTCGTGTTATAGAAGTGTAACTCACCGATTTGGACACTGCTGGGAAAAGCCCCTTCACTGAGTCCCCACAGCAGCGGGATCAACACCAGGATCCGCATTCTGTCCGAATCAGAACAACCCGTCCGGACACATGGATGGATGGATGGAGACGAGATTGCGTGACCGGACGGAAATGAAAAGAAATAAATGGATAATCTCGCAAAAGGGACTTTCAGCAATCCATCCTACTGGCAATCCGTGTGTTCCCCGCAGTATCCACTGGAGAGAGAAGAAGAATCTGTCCGGATGAACGCGCGAGAAAGAGAGAGAAGGCGCGCGCGGGAAAGAGAGAGAGAGAGAGATGCGCGCGCTCACTCTGCGCTCTTTGCCTCAGAGGTCTTCGCTTTTTAGCTGTGTTTGCTAAGGCAAGTACCATGCACTATTACTGACACGTCTATATATTTAAACAAAACCCCTTACCATACCAATTCAACTTGGTTCTTGGCGTGTGACTCATTCCTCAAATCATCAGTCTTTACATGACTTTACTAGACGCAACATTTCCATGTACTGGACGAAAAAAAATCCACATATGTCTACAGTTCAACACAGAGACGCGAGACTTTTGACTGGAAGCAAACATCATAGCAACGCCCTAGCGACCGCGTTCTGTTCCGTTCCAGTGCGTCTGTTTTTGAACGCAAGAACGCGTCCTGTTTGAACGCCCCTAAGGACTCGCGTGCGTTCTTTACGGATACAGAAACATGGTCTTCAGGGGTTAGTGCTCATTACTTCTCTCTCCTTCTGTTCTTTTTTCCCGTCTTTCTTTTGCGTGCAACACATTTGAGCTGTCCCATGTAGTGGAATATAATGTTGTAGAACAGAAATGTGTGTGTGTACAGGATACTAAAACTAAAGCATATTTCATGCACATATGCATATAGTGTGTATATATAGGGTAAGATGCGGTTAGAACAACATTTTACTTATTCAAGCCCCCATTAGACTATCAACTATTCTATTTAAAATTTGAATTTTGACAATTTAGTTAAATAACTGATGACAGCCAAAGCAGAATTAAAAGGAAATTAAAAGAGAATCATTTTGAAAGGTAAATGATTCTGTGACTTACAGTATATGCATACGAATTTAATTTGAAGATATAATAGCGACACGATTAACGCAAACTGAATGATTTCACAGGTTTTAATGAAAGCGAAGATGTCTGAAATGTACATAGAATTCATGGAAATACTGAATGGCAACCCCATTAATTACACTAATTATTCAATTTAAAAATAACAACATACCAATCTGTGCCAATTCTGGGTGGCTCATCTTACCCCATAGGGTCTAATTTTATCTTTTTACTTCAAAATAAAAGCTATAACTTCTACTCCACAAATCTAAAAAAAAATCATTGGTGTGTCCCTCATTAACAAATAGACACAAAAAACTTTGATATTCAGCATAATACAATGTGTTATACTATTTTCCAGAGGAACAAAATTTGATCAAATAACCTCAAAACTGACTAAATCTCACAAATGTTGATTTTCATATGAAATGACAAAATTAAAAAATAGCCATTCATCTAAAGTGCTGATTGTGTGTCATCTAACCCTACATATGCATAGAATATAATACGTTTTACAGTGTATAATAACGGATTAGCAAACTTTACACGTACAGACACCACAGAATGCAATACAGTGTGTGTTGTGTAAACACATCACAGTACAATAGTGTAAAGTACAGTATAAAGCAGATTTTATGCTGCAAGTCTCTCTCCTCTCATCTTATGACCTTACGACATTAAACTCTGCCAGAATATTTTCATGCACAGTCCATAAATCCGTCAGTTCTTTTCATCAGGATTAGCTTCTCCTCAGCGTTCACCTCTCTAAAAAGGTTTCCGTCCCCTCTCATATTTATATATTCTTCTCCGGTTAATATATACGAGTTGCTGTTCCACTGCTTTATGAGGTTTGGCTCGTGGTCTCCACGTGTCTTATTGCCCATTCATAATGGTTACGGCCTCCGGTGGCGCTGACAGACGGATTGTGGAGCTCCCTCGGTTTCTCACTGAAACGAGAGAGACGTGTGTGTGTGTTGAAGGGTTTGTGGGATGGCTGGAATATGGTCGTATGGCTGCTATAATCTCCAAAAGCGATCAGAAAAGGTTCCCGACTGTGTGTTTTAGAGTGTGTGTTGCTGTCCATGGTGCTGAATAGTATTCCAAATGCCTTTCAAACTAGAATACGAAATATAATAAAACACTGTAAATATGCAATGATATTATTGCAAATTAGCTAAATATTCTGGTCAACTACTCGCAGGGGGGTTTGAAGCCTCAATTGTGATGATTCCCTTCTAAAAATTAATAAGAAATATAATGAAAAACTGCACATATATGCATATCACTGTAAAAAAATTATCGTGATTTTAACGGTAAAAGACTGTAAAAATGCTACAGTGCAAAACTGTTCATTGGTTAACAGAAAATTCCCTAACTATAAATGGTAAATAACTGTGATAGATCTAACGGTACATTTAATGTAATTTTACTGTAAAATACCGTTAAATGTACAGTTTTTGAAAGTAAAAAAAAACAACTCATTGTATAATTTACAGTGAAAAACCGTAAATTGACATTCCCACAATTCCCTGCGTGACACTTGACATTTGATGTATTTTTGTTGAAATAACTATTTCTTCTTAGTTCTTGTGCAGTCAGTTATGTGCATTAGGGTTTTGTTACATTTAATGTTGTTAAATTAATGTTTATTGCATTTTTTAAATGTCATGTGTGTTACCATGATGGTGTTTAATGTTTGTGCGAATGACTCTGTGCAGCTTCTATATATTAATATTAACTTTCATGTGGAAGAGCTGCTTGTGATCAGTTTTTGATTTATCATGTGACTCATCACTGCTGTGATGATTGTTGGTTGTCAGTGTATTACAATGGTACAAAACAGATATTAATACTTCAATAGGTTGGTAAATTAACAATTGATCAGGTAATGAAATACGGTTTATTACTGTAAATTTTAAGTTAAGTCTGTAAAACCAATAACGTTGCTACCGTATTTTTTACGGTAAAGTTAATCACAGCTGCCAGTTTTTTTTCCGTAAAAACAATTTTTTTGTTTTAAAAAAACGGGATTTTTTTTACAGTGTGTGTGTATATATAGGGTAAGATGGGGTTAGAACAAAATGTATATGCAAAAATATGCAATGATATTATTAATATGCAATGATATTATTGCAAATTAGCTAAATATTCTGGTCAACTTCTTGCAGGGGGTTTTGAAGCATCACTTGTGATGATTCCCTTCTAAAAAATGTTTTTGAAAAAAGTCGCTTTTATGTTCACCAAGGCAGGATTTGTTTAATCAAAATATTTACTTAGAAATATAGTAGAATTATAAAATATTATTACAATATAAAATAGCTGTTTTCTGTGTGAATATATAGTAAAGTGTAATTTATTCCTGTGATCACAGCATCATTATCAGTCTTCAGTGTCACATGATCCTTCAGAAATCACTCTAATATGATGATTTGATGATCAAGAAACATTTATGATTATTATCAGTGTTAAAAAACAGTTGTGCTGCTTCAGATTTCTGTGTATTTTCATGATTCTTTGATAAATAGAAAGTATTTATTTGAAATAGACTACTTTTTAGTAATTTTTAGTAATAATTTACAGAAAACAGCATGTTTTTTCCATTGTACAAAACTAATTCTAAATGTACAATAATAAATATAAGTTACAAAGTATTCTTAGTTACAATTAAAAATGTACTTTGTTGACATATATTATGGACTATTAAACCTGTACAAAAAAAAAAAAAAATCACAATAAGAATTATAAAACAGAGAATATTGCCCTAAAGTGCATTTTATTTGAATATTTTTTTTAAATATTACCTTCCATGCAGTTTTAAAGATCAGAGTGCAGATAAATGTAGTTTTGTCTCCTAAAAGAATGAAGTGATTCTGAAGTGAAACGAGTCGTCAGTAATTCAGTCTCACTTCCTGTTGCGTACCCATGTCAGAATGTAACTCATTAGCATAAAGCCAGCCTGTGGTCTTGATTGGCTGAACAGCGTCTCTAAGCCCCGCCCTCAAACACTGTAGTGTATCTGAGACTGGGAGAGTTCGGTTCGTGTTGTTCATGTGGAGAAGACGCTGTTTTCTGCTGACAAAGCAAATCCACTGTGATGAGATTGATACGGTGAAACCCACGCCATCGCCACTGTTCGTATCACTGTGTGTCAAGAGCTGAGACTCACATATGATCATGAGCGTTTGCTTTCTGACCAATCACAGCAGACTGGGCCGTCTGACCAATCAGAGCAGAGCAGCTCTCAGAGAGGCGGGGTTTAGAGAGACTGAATCTGCAAACAAACCTTTTTTCCTTATGAGTAAATTAAGTTTTTTGACCTTGGATGCATGGAAACCAATTGCAGGAGAGTCCAAAGGAAATGTAGGACCTTTAAAATAGCATAACAGAAGCACTTTGAAGTTAGAGGATGTGAGCACACATAGCACACTCAACTTTTATTTAAAAGGATCAATGAAAAGTTGAATTCTCATGATATGGGACCACTTGAGGTATTGTAGCGAGTCTCTTTCAGCTCTTGTGAAGTCGTGTTGTCGGGAGGAATTACTCTGATGACTCTCTCAGTGAGGTGTAATGACTCTCTCTCCCAATAATGGCCCTCCTGAGATGTTATTAAAGAATTGAATGGATCTGATTTTAGGGGCATTTCTTCTCACCATGTAGACGACTGTTGAGCATGTATTTCATAGAGAGGGCGTGAGAGAATTGATGTGTGTGAAATCTCTCTCGCTCTATATCGGTGTGTTTCTCCACCCCGCCTCACCTCCTCCTTTAATGCTTGAAAATCAAGCGCTTCCAGAGAACGCTTACAAAGGATGAGCCGATCAATGGAGTCTGGAGGCACGTATTGGATCCCAGTGCCAGAGAAAAAGAGATTCAATTTATTGATTAGATCAAAAGTAACAAGAGCAATTGGTTCGGTTTCAACTTCATGAGAAACTCAACACAAAATAGCTTTTCGCTTGCTTTCCCAGGGGGAAATTATTTTGCTCAGCGTTTGCAGTTTTGTAGCTCAGGAGGTTCTCCTTTATGTTTGGTTAGGTATAAACTTATAGTCTTAGATGTTTCTCCGAAAATTACTTTGGTGGCAGAATATTTGTCATACAGTATAAACCGTATAGCTACTCTTTAATGTTGTACAGAAGGTTTGACCAATCAGATGAAGGGGTTTCGTTCCAGTGCCGCCTACATGTGTGAATGAAATCGAGCCATAATCTCATTAAACAAAGATGTGCAGTGAAATTAAATAAATTAAATGAGTTCATTTCACTCAAATATTAATTAAAGGTCATTGTGCTTAATAGAAAAAAGTTACTTGAACTCAAAATTGGATTATGTTAAGTTTAAACTGAATGAGTTCTAGCATGCTTTCTGTCAGACAGTTTAAGGAGAATGTTAAAGGTGCAGTTAGTGATTTCTGAGAAACACTGTTGAAAGTGGATTGGAGCAAGCAGAACAACACACTTGTAGCCAATCAGCAGCAAGGGGGCGTGTCCACTCATTATGGGGGAGGAGAGTGTGAGCCAATCAGCAGTAGGGGGCGTGTCCACTCATTATGGGGGAGGAGAGAGTGAGCGAATCAGCAGTAGGAACGTGTCCACTCATTATGGGGGAGGAGAGGGTGAGCGAATCAGCAGTAGGGGGCGTGTCCACTCATTATGGGGGAGGAGAGTGTGAGCCAATCAGCAGTAGGGGGCGTGTCCACTCATTATGGGGGAGGAGAGAGTGAGCGAATCAGCAGTAGGAACGTGTCCACTCATTATGGGGGAGGAGAGAGTGAGCGAATCAGCAGTAGGGGACGTGTCCACTCATTATGGGGGAGGAGAGAGTGAGCCAGTCAGCAGTAGGGGACGTGTCCACTCATGATGGGGGAGGAGAGGTTGAGCCAATCAGCACTAGGGGGCGTGTCCACCCATGATGGGGGAGGAGAGGTTGAGCCAATCAGCAGTAGGGGGCGTGTCCACCCATGATGGGGGAGGAGATAGTGAGCCAATCAGCAGTAGGGGGCGTGTCCAGTCATGATGGGGGAGGAGAGGTTGAGCCAATCAGCACTAGGGGGCGTGTCCACCCATGATGGGGGAGGAGAGGTTGAGCCAATCAGCAGTAGGGGGCGTGTCCACCCATGATGGGGGAGGAGATAGTGAGCCAATCAGCAGTAGGGGGCGTGTCCAGTCATGATGGGGGAGGAGAGGTTGAGCCAATCAGCAGTAGGGGGCGTGTCCACTCGTGATGGGGGAGGAGAGGTTGAGCCAATCAGCAGTAGGGGGCGTGTCCAGTCATGATGTGGGAGGAGCAAGAGGGTGATTTGAAGAAAGACTGTAGAAAGCGAGAGACCTGAGAGACATTACAAAAGAGAAAAGCTCAGAGAAATATCACTGGAAAATGAAGGGTTATGATTATTATAAGCGCGCTGCAGTTTTGTCATCTGCCACTTTAAATGATCAAGCTCTTTAAAGCATAATGGATTCTGATTGCCTGTCAATGTTTTTGGCTTTCATCAGCTGGAAAAAAATCATTGTGAATGTAATTCCATCCATATAATTTCTTTGTACTTTTATCGTTATAGTTGTGTTGTGGACTCGAGTCCACAGAACGAGTTTTAGAACTATATCTTTATGGTTATATTTATAGTTATCGTCCTTGGTGCGAACGGGCCTTAAGAGTGTGTGAGCAGACTGACACTGAAGCTCTCGTGTTTGTGTGTGTATTCAGCTCATGTCTTCACACGCAGGGCGCTGGAAGCTATAGCACGCAGCATCTGGGCGCTCATCTGCTTCCTAATGACATGCTAATGGCGTTAACGTGCTGCTTGCTGTGGGCACGAGTGTGTGTGTGTGTGTGTGTAGATATATCAATAAAGCCTCACGGGCTGAAGAGCTCTACAGCTGAGCTCGTAACACAGTTCAGCCCAGTACATCTGTAAGTCCCGATGTTCTCCGATGATCCTGATTCAGGGCTCCTCCAATGTGACTAGACTTTATTTTCATCCTGAACTCGGAATTTCCCACTTCCTACTTAGAAATACCTACTTAGAGTTTGAAATGATGAGTGTATGACCCAGAGAAATGGACACAGCTTCACTCGCATTCACTTTTAAGCAATTCAAATGCATTAGTAAGTCAAGTTTCTGCTTTGAATGATGGTTTTAAAAAAACCTGTTTTACAAACAGCGCGTGTGTGTGTGTGTGTGTGTGTGTGTGTGTGTGTGTGTGTGTGTGTGTGTGTGTGTGTGTGTGTGTGTGTGTATAAAACATGGTAAACAATCCTTTCTGTTGATAACCGTACACTTGCTAAACAAATTCATTGCACAACCTCATCCTTTGCTATTTTGGTTGCTAGACTTCATTGTTAATGTTGTTAACTAAAAATATTACTAAAACTGAAATAAAAATAAATTAAAGCTGAATAGAAATACATATATATATATATATATATATATATATATATACGGTATATATATAAAGCTATTAAAAGCACAAAATCAGATAACAAAATGACTAAAGCTGAAATTAAAATAAATTAAAGCTAAATGGAAATATAAAAAACTATTAAAAAGGGCAAAAGCACATAACAAAATGACTAAAACTGAAATAAAAATAAATGAAATCGATATATTAAAAAATATTAAAGAGGACAAAAACACATAACAAAATGACTAATATTACTAAAACTGAAATACAAATAAATTAAAGCTAAATATAAATATAAAAATTACAGCATATAACAAAATGACTAAAACTAAACTACAATGAAAACTGAAAATATAAGAGTAAAGCTAAACAAGAATACTATGACAGTAGGCTACATAAATTATACTAAAATCCCACTTGATAGTTGAAGCACCAGTAAAGTTGATGCTAATTATTACTGTGTGTATTGTTGAATATCCCACATCGCATCATCAGGATCACATCCCCGTGAGGCGCACGCGAGCGGGACGAACTCTGGCATGTGTGACGCTAGTGTGTAAAAGTGAGTAAGTGCAGGTGCTCATGAATATTCATCTTCCGGAGAGAAGGCCCCACTGTCTGAACATATACTCCATTAGCATGTAAAGACTAGCCTCATCAATAACACATGATCACATGATCACATCGCATCACTGGAAAGGCTTTGTGTCGAAACTGCTCTCTGTAATTCTGTCAGCTCTTCAGTTTTATTGACCGTCATTCTAGTTTCATGTCTCTCACTCCTTACAGTAATCCTGTGATATTGTTTCCTGAATTCCCATGATAATATAGTGCTGAGACTGCAGTTAGTGTGTTATAAAACAATGCTGATACAGCAGTTCTTCCACGTGTGAAGCTGTTAGTGAAGTAATAATGAATTATAATGCAAACAGAAAGTCATAAAGGAGTCTGTCATATAAAGACGCAGTTTTACGCAGTGCTTAGGGGTGTAAATATATGCTTGGAAAACAATTTGATTACAAACAGATTACACTATAAAAATGAATACGCTATATCTACTCAATAAAATTGTGGCAACAGATTACAAGCAATATTATTAATTAAATGTAACAAATTAGAATTGAGTAATAATTTATCAAATGAATCCCTTAAAAGTGAACCATTTAAAATGAGTAAAATTTACACAAAACAAATTAAACAAAAATATCTGAATAACAGATAGACGTCAAAGATGAATTAATAACTCTTTATTTTTATTGCCAAAATTGAAGACACCTGATGTTAACAAGCACTGAAGGTGAAAACCGTAATCAAAAGTCACCATTATGGTGATCAGTGTGTGTTTTAGTTGGACTCTTGGCCCTTAAATAATTGACTTTAAGTTTTGTTTGGCTACTGTACTGAGTTATAACAGCCAGATGAACAAATAGAAAAGGTGATCTGATGGTGTTGGTTATGTTTTAACATAATCATGATTTCACAATCATTTGACCTGAATCTCTGAACTCATATAGAGTCCAATTTCTTAGTTAGATTTACTTCATTAATTATGTACAGCATAATATTTTTAGCCTTTTCAATGAAATCCAAATGATCCAATCAATAAAACATATACATATACACATATATACATATATATATATATATATATATATATATATATATATTAGGGCTGGGTATTGACACAAATTTCACAATTCGATTCGATTTCAATTCACAAGCTTGCAATTCGATTCGATTCAATATTGATTATTTTGGATATCAGGTACAATACATGGCAAAATTTCTCAAGGAAAACAAATCTCTTAACTAATGCTGTAAACTATGGGAGTCAGTTGTAGCCTATAGGCTTCATTAGCCTACTACAATATTGAAGGAAAAAAATGAACTGATTTGTAGCTATACAAACACTTAAATTACACTTTTATTTATTTTTATAATAATAAAGTTATATGAAATATAAACATTTAAATGGTGGCTGCATAAAAACTTGCCAAATTTATTCAAACATGCATTAAATATCGAAGAACATTAAGAATTATAATGAATATGTAATATGGTGCATATATTTAGCAAAATGCTCCTCTCTAGAGTTAATTTTTCTAGCTGACTAACGAGTTTATGGTCACATATGGTTTTTCTGAGGTAAATGTGACGTTACATGACATTGTTTACAAGTTGTTTTACTGACGTCTTTCCCCGGTTGAAACACTGATTGAGCAATTCCATGTGACATGATACGAATTTCGATAAGTTGTTCTCTATCTTTTAACACACTTTCAGACGTTCATTCATGTTTATTTGGCGCTGTAACTGGTATTATTAAGGCGGAAGAGGAGATCATGAGCTTCTCTTGAGCTGAGCCAGAGCAATCTCACGCCACAGCGCCAAAACGCTATTTATATTTTTGAATTTTGTAAGAAAATGGACGTAATTAGAAATTTGAGACTTTATTTAGTATCAATAGTAACAAAGCACAAAGATTATTGCCATTTATTGGATGGGATGCACGCTACAATGTTCCATTCATTCATCAAATGAAAACAGGATGACTAATCGATTCTTGAGATTTAAGAATCGATATCGGTTCGTAAAAATGAGAATCGATTAATATCGAGAAATCGATATTTTTTACCCAGCCCTAATATATGTAGGCACACACAGACATCAAGATTTAGCGTATGAATCTCAGCAGTGGTGACAAACAGACCACATCTGATCATAAGCTCATTATTTATTCATGCAGCAATGCATGATCCGAGCCATGAATGATTTTTTATTGGTGGCACCCAGAATGCACAGCAACATGCTTTATGATTGTCACCATTGTTGAGATTCACAGGCTGATTCTTGATATCTGTGTATTTAAAAAAAGAGACCGTGTGTCACTTTTTTGTACAAGAGAAACTTTTTAGACATTATTTGAATGACATTGTCAAGTAACAAATATTATGCTGTATAAGGACAGTGCTACCATAATTAATGAAGTAAACCTAACTGAGAAATTGGGCTCTATATGAGTTCAGCGATTCAGGTCAAATGATTGTGAAATTATGATTATGTTAAAACATAACAAACACCATCAGATCACCTTTTCTATTTGTTCATCTGGCTGTTATAACTCAGTACAGCAGCCAAACAAAACACACACTGATCACCATAATGGTGACTTAAGATTACGGTTTTCTCCTTCAGTGATTCTGCTTGTTAACATCAGGTGTCTTTAATGTTGGCAATATAAAATAAAGAGTTCTTAATTCATTTTTGACGTCTGTCTGTTATTCAGATATTTTTGTTTAACTTTTTTTTTTTTATAAATCTTACTCATTTTAAATGGTTAACTTTTAAGGAATTAATTTGATTAATTATTACTCAATTCTAATTTGTTAAATTTAATTAATAATATTGCTTGTAATCTGTTGCCACAATTTTATTTAGTAGATATAGCGTATTCACTAAATGTGCTCACAATTGGTTAAAATCTATTTGTTTTGATTTAATGTAAATATATGCTTTGGCAACATTTTGCCAACTTTATTTTATTTTGATTTATAATAATTGTTATATGTCTTCCAAATTTTTTATAATTTATTTATTTAATTTTTTAGTTGTTAGTTCATGTCAGCTCAGGTTCAATAAATAAACTTAACAGAAAAACCATTTGATTTTTAAACGTGTTAGTAAATGTTGAAATTAACATTAACTACGATTAATAAATGCTTTAGAAGTATTTTTCATTCTTAGTTAATTTTAACTAGAGAAATGTTAACTAATGGAACCTTATTGCACAATTGGTGCAAATCCTTTTTATTATGATTTATAATAGAAATAATAATACTTTTTATTATTATTAATATTATTGTAAATATTATTATTAAAGGGTAAAATATCTTACACATTTTTTTTATTTTTTATTTTTAGGGCCCAAGCCCAAAGGGCGAAGGCCCTATTGTTTTCCTTAGGATTATTTATTATTATTATTAGGGCCCAAGCCCAAAGGGCGAAGGCCCTATTGTTTTCCTTAGGATTATTTATTAGGGCCCAAGCCCAAAGGGCGAAGGCCCTATTGTTTTCCTTAGGATTATTTATTAGGGCCCAAGCCCAAAGGGCGAAGGCCCTATTGTTTTCCTTAGGATTATTAGGGCCCAAGCCCAAAGGGCGAAGGCCCTATTGTTTTCCTTAGGATTATTTATTATTATTATTATTATTATTATTATTATTATTATTTTTTTACTACCTTTTGGACACTTTTGGAGGCCTTAACATGCTCAAAAACTCCTGAAACTTTGCACACATGTCAGAACCCGCGGCCATCAGGGCCGGGCTGAAGATGGTACCCGGGCGTGGCAGGGGGGCTCGACAGCGCCCCCTGGAACGGGGTCCGAAAACATGGTCCATAAATCAAACACGCTTGCATGTAATAATATGAAACTCGGTACACATGTAGATCTCCTCGTTTCATATATACTTCACACTCTTACTTTTTACCCCAGCCCAACAGGAAGTCGGCTATTTAGGGTTGTTGGTAAAACACACGCAATGGAATGTGAAATACTCCTCCTAGAGAATTCAAACAAACGGCACGAAACTCGGTCAGCATGAAGTCAAGACATTGAGGATGAAAGTTTGCGAGGGGATTTTTGATATCTCGAACGGTTTGGCCGTGGCGAGGAAACAAAATTATGGCGAGAAACGTGAAACAGGAAGTGTGTCATAACTACTCCATACATTAACTGATCTTGATGAAACTTCAACAGTGTGTTCGTTGTAAGAGCCCGATCACATGGATGTGACTATTGTGAGTCAAAGTTATAGCGCCACCAACTGGCAGCAGGAAGTGTGTCACTTCCTAAATGCTTTGAAATCACCCTCTTATTTTTACCCGATTTGCTTCAAACTTTATGTGTATAATGTAAACACACGGCAGATGTAGACCTGTGAAAGGATTATTGATATCTTAGATACTGTTGCCGTGGCAACACATCAAACTTTAATATTCTTGTTTGATGCTTTTGAGACTCTTAGCATGCTTGAAATTGCATGAAACTCGACAGACACAGGTATGCATATGGTTCAGATCAAGCCGGACAACTTTCTAGTTAACTGTCATTAGCTCAGACCAAGAGGAAGTTAGATATTTTGGTTTGAATGTGGATGTTTCTGAGAATTTTCTCTCCCTCTCCCTCTGACAGAGAGAATGCACCCTGCCATTCGTGTGTGTCTGTGTCTGTGTCTGTGTGGGGAGGGGGGGAGGGGCTCTTTTAGTTTAAACACAAAATTATACATAGGGCCATACTGCCCTCTTGTGTCCAAAATTATATTTATATATACATTATACATATATTTGGTATGTGACTGAGGACCGAGAGCTTTTAAATACGGGACATTGATAATGGCCACGTGCAGAGCGCTCGAGGGAATTCCTATGGAAGTTCTGCTCGCTCATCGCCGTGGACGCGCACCGTTATGAATGCCCGTGCAGCCGTTAGTTTCATTTTAAAATTAGCGCCTTTTCTGGGGCCGATTGCTTGAATTGTGAGTTCAATAGCCTATTATTCTTCATGGAAACCACAACAACAAAAGAGTATAAAAGTTTGGTGTGAACGCAGCATAATGAACAAGCTGCGATCTCAAGATTGCAATGCTGGAGTGTGTGTGTGTGTGTGTGCGTGTGAGAGAGAGGCGCGGGCGAACTGTGTGTGTGTGTGTGTCTGTGTGGGGAGGGGCTCTTCGAGTGATAGTTATTATACAAAATTATACATAGGGCCATACTGCCCTCTTGTGTCCAAAATGATATTTATACATATATTTGGCAAGCATGTGACTGAGGACCGAGAGCTTTTAAATACGGACGTCCACACGGACATTGATAAGGGTTGCGCTTGCAGAGCGCTTGAGGGAATTCCTATGGAAGTAGGAATGAACTAAAAAACGTTCGCTCTGTTCTGCTCGCTCGTCGCCATGGACGCGCACCGTTATAAATGCCAGTGCAGCCGCATACTTTTTAGTGTCACTTTAAAATTAGTGCAATAACGGGGCCGATTGCTTGAATTGTGAGTTCAATAGTCTATTATTTTTCACGGAAAACACAACAACAAAAGAGTACAATGATAGATTCGCTTAAATAGGGGCTTTTACATAAAATAGCCTATTCCGTCATCATCTTTTCAGTCAGCTCTTCACTCTCGTGATTAATGAAATTTGACTCCTGTTGCTGATATTTGCTGCAACTTTCGTTCCGCTCACAATTTAGTAAGCAAACACGCTTCAAATGTGTTTTTATTTTATTTTTGTGTATATATATATGTGTGTGTATATATATGTGTGTATATATATATATATATATATATATATATATATATATAGCTTATGTTTCAAATATGAGTTAATTAACAATCGTTGGAAAGAATGATACTTTTAATATCACTAAACCGTCATTAGGTGTCGCCAGGCGACCGTCTTAATGAGCGAGTCATTGATTCATTCGTTCAAACGATTCGTTCGAACGGCTGAGTCATTCATGAATGAGACAGATTATGGATTGGTCGTTGAATCTTTGAGTCAACCGATTCGTTCAAAATGCTGAATCATTCAGTAATGAGAACGCGTTGCTGTGAGATGCTCGATGGTTCTGCTGTGATCTTTGTTTAACTATTTTCGCTGCTGAAACAGAAAAAAAAGTCAATATTGCATCTAAAATGTAAGTGATTTGACGTGTGTGTGTGTGTGTGTGTGTGTGTGTGATTGTGTCTGTTACAGTGATTGTTTAACCCTTGTTAAAGTTTAGGCCTTGTCTTTTTGGATATATATCTTTTTATATAAAAAAAAATAGCATACAACCCATGTATTTTAAATGTATTGTTTGCTTTAAATTACATTGAGATTTGTATGTTTGGTAATTGAACCTGAATGAATTATAAATGAATGTGCTATATTTCAGATCATATATTTGTTTTCCTTAAAATTTGAACTAACACTAACTTTATTCTCATCTGAATGATAGATTATTTATTTATGTATAAAATAAAAACACATTTGATTTTTCTTTTTTAATCAATGTAGAATGTGTAACTGAAAAAATAAACAGATTAGGGCTCTGATCGAGGACAATAAATGAAAACCAATGCAATATGATGAATGTCCAAAAGATTTTTTTTGCTTTTAAACTATGTGTGTGTGTGTGTGTGTGTGTGTGTGTGTGTGTGTGTGTGTGTGTGTGTGTGTGTGTGTGTGTGTGTGTGTAAGAGATTTCGGTTGGGTGACAGTGGTAGTTTACAGTTTGACAAAAGCACAATGTTGTGTTTTATTGTGATTGTACACAAATATAAGTAAACACTTTGCAGTTTGAATAATGTCCTGTATGAACAAAAGGACGGGGTATGTTTTTATGTCTACATTGTTCAATCACGCCTCACACACACACACACACACACACACACACACACACACACACACACACACACACACACACACACACCAACTATTTTTCTAATCAGATCAGGCAAGTAATATTCTGTCTTGGCACACTTCATATAACTTTCAAACTTGTGTACTTATTTCATGTGTGCATTAAGTCCATGAGACCGTAGGGTGTCTCATTTTTCATTTTAGGTTTCAGAAGGTTGCTCACGCATACTTTGTGGTTGATATGTGCCCTCAATGCACACTTTTGCAGAGCCCACACCAATGCAAGCTCTACAGCACACATCTTCTCAAAGGTCAAAGCGGAGTTACGATATTGCCCGTCATGCACAGTAACCCTAAAGGCACCGGGGTGGCGGTGCCACCGGCTTGTTTATATATATATATATATATATATAAATAAAGCTGCGAGCAGCGATGAAGGGCCAAAGCCGGCGGCACCGCCACTCCGGTGCCTTTAGGTAACTAAAGGCACCGGGGTTGCGGTGCCACCGGCTTGGGCCCGTAATCGCTGCTCGCAGCTTTATTTATATTTAGGGCCCAAGCCCAAAGGGCGAAGGCCCTATTGTTTTCCTTAGGATTATTTATTATTATTATTATTATTATTATTATTATTATTATTTTTTTACTACCTTTTGGACACTTTTGGAGGCCTTAACATGCTCAAAAACTCCTGAAACTTTGCACACATGTCAGAACCCGCGGCCATCAGGGCCGGGCTGAAGATGGTACCCGGGCGTGGCAGGGGGGCTCGACAGCGCCCCCTGGAACGGGGTCCGAAAACATGGTCCATAACTCAAACACGCTTGCATGTAATAATATGAAACTCGGTACACATGTAGATCTCCTCGTTTCATATATACTTCACACTCTTACTTTTTACCCCAGCCCAACAGGAAGTGGGCTATTTAGGGTTGTTGGTAAAACACACGCAATGGAATGTGAAATACTCCTCCTAGAGAATTCAAACAAACGGCACGAAACTCGGTCAGCATGAAGTCAAGACATTGAGGATGAAAGTTTGCGAGGGGATTTTTGATATCTCGAGCTGTTTGGCCGTGGCGAGGAAACAAAATTATGGCGAGAAACGTGAAACAGGAAGTGTGTCATAACTACTGCATACATTAACTGATCTTGATGAAACTTCAACAGTGTGTTCGTTGTAAGAGCCCGATCACATGGATGTGACTATTGTGAGTCAAAGTTATAGCGCCACCAACTGGCAGCAGGAAGTGTGTCACTTCCTAAATGCTTTGAAATCACCCTCTTATTTTTACCCGATTTGCTTCAAACTTTATGTGTATAATGTAAACACACGGCAGATGTAGACCTGTGAAAGGATTATTGATATCTTAGATACTGTTGCCGTGGCAACACATCAAACTTTAATATTCTTGTTTGATGCTTTTGAGACTCTTAGCATGCTTGAAATTGCATGAAACTCGACAGACACAGGTATGCATATGGTTCAGATCAAGCCGGACAACTTTCTAATTAACTGTCATTAGCTCAGACCAAGAGGAAGTTAGATATTTTGGTTTGAATGTGGATGTTTCTGAGAATTTTCTCTCCCTCTCCCTCTGACAGAGAGAATGCACCCTGCCATTCGTGTGTGTCTGTGTCTGTGTGGGGAGGGGGGGAGGGGCTCTTTTAGTTTAAACACAAAATTATACATAGGGCCATACTGCCCTCTTGTGTCCAAAATTATATTTATATATACATTATACATATATTTGGTATGTGACTGAGGACCGAGAGCTTTTAAATACGGGACATTGATAATGGCCACGTGCAGAGCGCTCGAGGGAATTCCTATGGAAGTTCTGCTCGCTCATCGCCGTGGACGCGCACCGTTATGAATGCCCGGTCAGCCGTTAGTTTCATTTTAAAATTAGCGCCTTTTCTGGGGCCGATTGCTTGAATTGTGAGTTCAATAGCCTATTATTCTTCATGGAAACCACAACAACAAAAGAGTATAAAAGTTTGGTGTGAACGCAGCATAATGAACAAGCTGCGATCTCAAGATTGCAATGCTGGAGTGTGTGTGTGTGTGTGTGTGTGTGTGTGTGTGTGCGTGTGAGAGAGAGGCGCGGGCGAACTGTGTGTGTGTGTGTGTCTGTGTGGGGAGGGGCTCTTCGAGTGATAGTTATTATACAAAATTATACATAGGGCCATACTGCCCTCTTGTGTCCAAAATGATATTTATACATATATTTGGCAAGCATGTGACTGAGGACCGAGAGCTTTTAAATACGGACGTCCACACGGACATTGATAAGGGTTGCGCTTGCAGAGCGCTTGAGGGAATTCCTATGGAAGTAGGAATGAACTAAAAAACGTTCGCTCTGTTCTGCTCGCTCGTCGCCATGGACGCGCACCGTTATGAATGCCAGTGCAGCCGCATACTTTTTAGTGTCACTTTAAAATTAGTGCAATAACGGGGCCGATTGCTTGAATTGTGAGTTCAATAGTCTATTATTTTTCACGGAAAACACAACAACAAAAGAGTACAATGATAGATTCGCTTAAATAGGGGCTTTTACATAAAATAGCCTATTCCGTCATCATCTTTTCAGTCAGCTCTTCACTCTCGTGATTAATGAAATTTGACTCCTGTTGCTGATATTTGCTGCAACTTTCGTTCCGCTCACAATTTAGTAAGCAAACACGCTTCAAATGTGTTTTTATTTTATTTTTGTGTATATATATATGTGTGTGTATATATATGTGTGTATATATATATATATATATATATATATATATATATATATAGCTTATGTTTCAAATATGAGTTAATTAACAATCGTTGGAAAGAATGATACTTTTAATATCACTAAACCGTCATTAGGTGTCGCCAGGCGACCGTCTTAATGAGCGAGTCATTGATTCATTCGTTCAAACGATTCGTTCGAACGGCTGAGTCATTCATGAATGAGACAGATTATGGATTGGTCGTTGAATCTTTGAGTCAACCGATTCGTTCAAAATGCTGAATCATTCAGTAATGAGAACGCGTTGCTGTGAGATGCTCGATGGTTCTGCTGTGATCTTTGTTTAACTATTTTCGCTGCTGAAACAGAAAAAAAAGTCAATATTGCATCTAAAATGTAAGTGATTTGACGTGTGTGTGTGTGTGTGTGTGTGTGTGTGTGATTGTGTCTGTTACAGTGATTGTTTAACCCTTGTTAAAGTTTAGGCCTTGTCTTTTTGGATATATATCTTTTTATATAAAAAAAAATAGCATACAACCCATGTATTTTAAATGTATTGTTTGCTTTAAATTACATTGAGATTTGTATGTTTGGTAATTGAACCTGAATGAATTATAAATGAATGTGCTATATTTCAGATCATATATTTGTTTTCCTTAAAATTTGAACTAACACTAACTTTATTCTCATCTGAATGATAGATTATTTATTTATGTATAAAATAAAAACACATTTGATTTTTCTTTTTTAATCAATGTAGAATGTGTAACTGAAAAAATAAACAGATTAGGGCTCTGATCGAGGACAATAAATGAAAACCAATGCAATATGATGAATGTCCAAAAGATTTTTTTTGCTTTTAAACTATGTGTGTGTGTGTGTGTGTGTGTGTGTGTGTGTGTGTGTGTGTGTGTGTGTGTAAGAGATTTCGGTTGGGTGACAGTGGTAGTTTACAGTTTGACAAAAGCACAATGTTGTGTTTTATTGTGATTGTACACAAATATAAGTAAACACTTTGCAGTTTGAATAATGTCCTGTATGAACAAAAGGACGGGGTATGTTTTTATGTCTACATTGTTCAATCACGCCTCACACACACACACACACACACACACACACACACACACACACACACACACACACACACCAACTATTTTTCTAATCAGATCAGGCAAGTAATATTCTGTCTTGGCACACTTCATATAACTTTCAAACTTGTGTACTTATTTCATGTGTGCATTAAGTCCATGAGACCGTAGGGTGTCTCATTTTTCATTTTAGGTTTCAGAAGGTTGCTCACGCATACTTTGTGGTTGATATGTGCCCTCAATGCACACTTTTGCAGAGCCCACACCAATGCAAGCTCTACAGCACACATCTTCTCAAAGGTCAAAGCGGAGTTACGATATTGCCCGTCATGCACAGTAACCCTAAAGGCACCGGGGTGGCGGTGCCACCGGCTTGTTTATATATATATATATATATATATAAATAAAGCTGCGAGCAGCGATGAAGGGCCAAAGCCGGCGGCACCGCCACTCCGGTGCCTTTAGGTAACTAAAGGCACCGGGGTTGCGGTGCCACCGGCTTGGGCCCGTAATCGCTGCTCGCAGCTTTATTTATATTTTATTATTATTATTATTATTATTCTTATTATTTTTCTGCTACCTTTTGGACACTTTTGGAGGCCTTAACATGCTCAAAAACTCCTGAAACTTTGCACACATGTCAGAACCCGCGGCCATCAGGGCCGGGCTGAAGATGGTACCCGGGCGTGGCAGGGGGGCTCGACAGCGCCCCCTGGAACGGGGTCCGAAAACATGGTCCATAAATCAAACACGCTTGCATGTAATAATATGAAACTCGGTACACATGTAGATCTCCTCGTTTCATATATACTTCACACTCTTACTTTCTACCCCAGCCCAACAGGAAGTCGGCTATTTAGGGTTGTTGGTAAAACACACGCAATGGAATGTGAAATACTCCTCCTAGAGAATTCAAACAAACGGCACGAAACTCGGTCAGCATGAAGTCAAGACATTGAGGATGAAAGTTTGCGAGGGGATTTTTGATATCTCGAACGGTTTGGCCGTGGCGAGGAAACAAAATTATGGCGAGAAACGTGAAACAGGAAGTGTGTTATAACTTCTGCATACATTAACTGATCTTGATGAAACTTCAGCAGTGTGTTCGTTGTAAGAGGCCGATCACATGGATGTGACTTTTGTGAGTCAAAGTTATAGCGCCACCAACTGGCAGCAGGAAGTGTGTCACTTTCAAAATGCTTCGAAATCACCCTCTTATTTTAACCCAATTTGCTTCAAACTTCATCTGTATAATGTAAACATACGCCATATGTAGACCTGTGAATGGATTCTTGATATCTTTGATACTGTTGCCGTGGCAACACATCAAACTTTAAAATTCTTTTTTGATGCTTTTGAGACTCTTAGCATGCTTGAAATTGCATGAAACTCGACAGACATGTCACATATATTAGCCAGTAGACATGTGCAAAGTTTCAGGAACGTGCGTGGTGCAGGGACTCAGTAGCGCCACCTTTTGACAAAAATGGGGTATTAGTTTTACCTACAGTAACAAAAATCGGTATGGATATTCGTCTCCTCGAGCCGGACAACTTTCTAATTGACAGTCATTAGCTCCGAACAACACAAAGTCAGATATTTTGGTTTGAATATGATTTTCAGGAGAATTTTCTCCCTCTGTCTCTGTGTGTGGGGGGGGTTGGGGAATTTGACTATAATTTTATTGGTGTTCAAGGTTTCAGGGGCTTTTGGGGCCCTTAACGTGCTTGAAAACTCTTGAAACTTTGCACACAGGTCAGCGCCCACAGCCATCAGGCCCGGGCTGAAGCTGGTATCCGGGCGTGGCAAGGGGGCTCAACAGCGCCCCCTTGAACGGGGTCCCCAAAACTTGGTCCATAGATCAAACACGCTTGCATGAATTAATCTGAAACTCAATACACATACAGATCTCATCGGGCCGAACAACCTACCCTCGGTCAAGTTTTACGCCAGCCCAACAGGAAGTCGGCTATTATGGGTTGTTTGGAGAACGCTTGCTCAGGAATTTGAAGTACTTCTCCTAGAGATTGCATCCGTTTACCGCCAAACTCGGTCAGCTTGAGGACAACACATTGAAGATGCTAAATTGCGGACGGATTTTTGATATCTCGAACGGTTTGGCCGTGGCGAGGAAACGAATTTATGGCGAGAAAAGAGAAACACGAAGTGTTATAACTTCTGCATACATTAACTGATCTTAATGAAACTTCAGCAGTGTGTTCGTGGTAAGAGGCCAATCAGATGGATGTAACTATTGTGAGTCAAAGTTATAGCGCCACCAACTGGCAGCAGGAAGTGTGTCACTTTCTAAATGCTTTTGACAAAAGTGGGGGGGTTAGTTTTATCTACAGTAACAAAACTCGATATGTATATTGTACTCTTCGAGCCGGACAACTTTCTAATTTACCGTAATTAGCTACGACCAACAGGAAGTTAGATATTTTGGTTTGAAAATTGTCATTTTATGTGTCTCTCTCTGAGCCTACGTCTCTGTGTGTGTGTCTGTGAGTGTGGGGAGGGGGAGGGGGGCTAGATTAACCATTTCACTGCTGTGTGGTTTTGCCTGCATTAAAAAGGAAAATAAATGGCTTACGCCTTGTATTTTTTAAATAGGTTTTATTAATAAGTAAAGGCATATAACCAAATTAATTGTAGTGCATTGAAAATAGTTTTATATAATTAGTTTATTAATTAAATTAACTTGGTCCATAAACTTGGTCTGAAAATTTGGTCCATAAATCAAACACACTTGCATGTAATATTATGAAACTCGGTATATAGATCTCATCGGGCCAAACAACTTTAAGCCAGACCAAAAGGAAGTGGGATTTTGGATGTTTTGCAAAACCAGCCTCTACATTTTTACCCACTCCTCTTAAGTGGTTTATTCTATTCCCACCAAACTTTTTTAACATGATGAAAATACATTAAAGAAGCATAATTGTGAATATCTATTGAATATCTCAAATTGTTTTGCTATGGCGAGGGATTAAAATCATGTCAAAAAAATAAACACTAAAAGCCTCATATCTTTTAAAAATTTAATTATACACCATTTATTTCTAGATACAATTATAGAAATAACAGAACTAAACCCATTTTATTCTTGTTTTCAATTTAAGAATAATGTAAAAGTTTAAAAACAGCCAGGATTCACTATTCAGTCAAAAAATAAATATATCAAGTAATACATAGGGCTATACTGCCCTCTTGTGTTCAAAATCAGGTAGGCCTAGTGTATTTAAATATATTAGGTAGCCTATGTGACTCCGAGAACATTTTCTCACCGGTTATTTGACGTGTAACACCGCCGGGGGGCTTTTAAATCGCTAATATAAAAGTGAAAGTAAAGTAAGGACGTCCGCACGGATATTTATAGTGGTGGCGCTCGCAGTGCGCTCGAATGAATTTCTATGGAAGTAGAAATGAAAAAAAGTTCGCTCTGTTTTGCTCGCTTGTCGGACGCGCACCGTTATGAATGCCAGTGCAGCCACTGTCACCAAAGAGTATAGAAGAACAAGAGGCGAAGCTCTGATGCTTTTTTGGTAACAGCTAACCGCTTCGGTAGCGCGGCCGCCATTTTGGGGTGAAAATTCCAACTGGAGTGACTGAACAACAACACAGATAACAGTTTTTTGAGGTAGTTTTTTCTTGCATTAGTGAGTATTTCCATTTTATGCAACTTTACACATCTACTATTATTAGTTACCAACTCCACTAGGCCTGAAATATATTTTGTACGTTTTAATCCCCTGGATCATGCTACAAACATGATGACCTTAACATGATGCATTGCTGTGTCCGTTATCATATAATTGCCACTTTGGACAGTGGCTGTGTTTTTTTTGTTTACATAGGCTTGCATGAATGAGACAGTGGATGTTTATGGATTGGTCATTGACTCGAGTAAATCGATTCGTTTTAAAATGCTGAATCATTTGTGTCTCTTACAGCGACAAGAGTTTAACCCTTGTTCAAGTTTAAGGCCTTGTCTTTTTGGATATATATTTTTTTTATTAAAAAAAATGTGCATACAACCCATATATTTTAAATGTATTGTTTGCTTTAAATTAAATTAAGATTGTATGTTTGGTAATTGAACCTAAATAAATTTTAAATTAATGTGCTATATTTCAGATCAATATATTTGTTTTCCTTCATTTTAATCAACACTAACTTTATTCTCATCTGAATTATAAAGAATTTATTTCTGTATAAAATAAAAAATCCCGAATAATCCAGAACAACCAGAGCGCACTATTTCTACAACATCATCAGTGCTGAAGCGAAACTACCAGAGCCGTTCGGCAGATAGCAAGCAGATATTTTGTGTCACGTCGTGCACAATAACCCTAAAGGCACCAGGGTGGCGGTGCCACCGGCTTTATATATATATATATATATATATATATATATATATATATATATATATATATATATATAAATATATATATATATATATATATATATATATATATAAATATAGCTGCGAGCAGCGATGAAGGGCCCAAGCCGGCGGCACCGCCACCCTGGTGCCTTTAGGTAACTAAAGGCACCGGGGTTGCGGTGCCACCGGCTTGGGCCCGTAATCGCTGCTCGCAGCTATATTTATATATATATATATATATATATATATATATATATTTATATATATATATATATATTTATTATTATTTTTCTGCTACCTTTTGGACACTTTTGGAGGCCTTAACATGCTCAAAAACTCCTGAAACTTTGCACACATGTCAGAACCCGCGGCCATCAGGGCCGGGCTGAAGATGGTACCCGGGCGTGGCAGGGGGGCTCGACAGCGCCCCCTGGAACGGGGTCCGAAAACATGGTCCATAAATCAAACACGCTTGCATGTAATAATATGAAACTCGGTACACATGTAGATCTCCTCGTTTCATATATACTTCACACTCTTACTTTTTACCCCAGCCCAACAGGAAGTCGGCTATTTAGGGTTGTTGGTAAAACACACGCAATGGAATGTGAAATACTCCTCCTAGAGAATTCAAACAAACGGCACGAAACTCGGTCAGCATGAAGTCAAGACATTGAGGATGAAAGTTTGCGAGGGGATTTTTGATATCTCGAACGGTTTGGCCGTGGCGAGGAAACAAAATTATGGCGAGAAACGTGAAACAGGAAGTGTGTCATAACTACTGCATACATTAACTGATCTTGATGAAACTTCAGCAGTGTGTTCGTCGTAAGAGCCCGATCACATGGATGTGACTATTGTGAGTCAAAGTTATAGCGCCACCAACTGGCAGAAGGAAGTGTGTCACTTCCTAAATGCTTTGAAATCACCCTCTTATTTTTACCCGATTTGCTTCAAACTTCACTACTATAATGTAAACACACGGCAGATGTAGACCTGTGAATGGATTCTTGATATCTTAGATACTGTTGTCGTGGCAACGCATCAAACTTTAATATTCTTTTTTTATGCTTTTGAGACTCTTAGCATGCCTGAAATTGCTTAAAATTGCATGAAACTCGACAGACACATCTCATTTATTAGCCAGTAGACATGTGCAAAGTTTCAGAAACGGGCGTGTTGAGGGCTCAGTAGCGCCACCTTTTGTCAAAAGTGGGGGGATTAATTTTATCTACAGTAATAAAAATCGGTATGTGTATTGTTCTCCTCCAGCCAGACAAGTTTCTAATTTACACTCAATAGCTCCAACCAACAGGAAGTCAGATATTTTGGTTTGAAAATTGTCATTTTATGTCTCTCTCTCTCTCTGAGCCTACGTCTCTGTGTGTGTGTGTGTGTGTCTGTGAGTGTGGGGAGGGGGAGGGGGAGGGGGGCTAGATTAACCATTTGACTGCTGTGTGGTTTGGCCTGCATTAAAAAAGAAAATAAATGTCTTACGCCTTGTATTTTTTAAATAAGTTGTATTAATAAGTAAAGGCATATAACCAGTTGAATTGTAGTGCATTGAAAATAGTTTTATATAATTAGTTTATTAATTAAATTAACTTGGTCCATAAACTTCGTCAGAAAATTTGGTCCATAAATCAAACACACTTGCATGTAATATTATGAAACTCTGTACTCATATAGATCTCATCGGGCCAAACAACTTTAAGCCAGCCCAACAGGAAGTGGGCTATTTTTGTCTTAATGTGGATGTTTTGCAAAACCAGGCTCTACATTTTTACCCACTCCTCTTAAGTGGTTTATTTTATTCCCACCAAACTTTTTCAACATGATGAAAATACATTAAAGAAGCATAATTGTGAATATCTATTGAATATCTCTAATTGTTTTGCTATGGCGAGGGATTAAAGTCATGTAAAAAAAATAAACACTAAAAGCCTCATATCTTCTAAAAATTTAATTATACACCATTTATTTCTAGATAAAATTATACAAATATCAGAACTAAACCCATTTTATTCTTGTTTTGCAATTTAAGAATAATGTACAAGTTTAAAAACAGCCAGGATGCACTATTCAGTTAAAAAATAAATATATCAAATAATACATAGGGCTATACTGCCCTCTTGTGTTCAAAATCAGGTAGGCCTGTTGTATTTAAATATAGGTAGCTGCTATGTGACTCCGAGAATTTTTTCTCACCGGTTATTTGACGTGTAACACCGGGGGCTTTTATATCGCTAAGTTAAAAGTGAAAGTAAAGTAAGGACATTTATAGTGGTGGCGCTCGCAGTGCGCTCGAATGAATTTCTATGGAAGTAGAAATGAAAAAACGTTCGCTCTGTTTTGCTTGCTCGTCGCCATGGACGCGCACCGTAATGAATGCCACTGCAGCCGCATACTTTTTAGTGTCACTTTAAAATTAGTGCAATATCGGGGGCCAATTGCTTGAATTGTGAGTTCAATAGTCTATTATTTTTCACGGAAAACACAACAACAAAAGAGTACAATGATAGATTCGCTTAAATAGGCGCTTTTACATAAAATATAGCCTATTCCGTCATCATCTTTTCAGTCAGCTCTTCACTCTCGTGATTAATGAAATTTGACTCCTGTTGCTGATATTTGCTGCAACTTTCGTTCTGCTCACAATTTAGTAAGCAAACACGCTTCAAATGTGTTTTTATTTTATTTTTGTGTATATATGTGTGTGTATATATATATATATATATATATATATATATAGCTTATGTTTCAAATATGAGTTAATTAACAATCGTTGGAAAGAATGATACTTTTAAACATATCACTAAGCCGTCATTAGGTGTCGCCAGGCGACCGTCTTAATGAGCGAGTCATTGATTCATTTGTTCGAACGATTCGTTCGAACGGCTGAGTCATTCATGAATGAGACAGATTATGGATTGGTCATTGAATCTTTAACAGGAAGTCGGCTATTATGGGTTGTTTGGAGAACGCTTGCTCAGGAATTTGAAGTACTTCTCCTAGAGATTGCATCCGTTTACCGCCAAACTCGGTCAGCTTGAGGTCAACACTTTGAAGATGCTAAATTGCGGACGGATTTTTGATATCTCGAACGCTTTGGCCGTGGCGAGGAAACTAATTTATGGCGAGAAAAGAGAAACACGAAGTGTTATAACTTCTGCATACATTAACTGATCTTGATGAAACTTCAGCTGTGTGTTCGTGGTAAGAGGCCATTCAGATGGATGTAACTATTGTGAGTCAAAGTTATAGCGCCACCAACTGGCAGCAGGAAGTGTGTCACTTTCTAAATGCTTTTGACAAAAGTGGGGGGGTTAGTTTTATCTACAGTAACAAAACTCGATATGTATATTGTACTCTTCGAGCCGGACAACTTTCTAATTTACCGTAATTAGCTACGACCAACAGGAAGTTAGATATTTTGGTTTGAAAATTGTCATTTTATGTGTCTCTCTCTGAGCCTACGTCTCTGTGTGTGTGTGTGTGTGTGTGTCTGTGAGTGTGGGGAGGGGGAGGGGGGCTAGATTAACCATTTCACTGCTGTGTGGTTTTGCCTGCATTAAAAAGGAAAATAAATGGCTTATGCCTTGTATTTTTTAAATAGGTTTTATTAATAAGTAAAGGCATATAACCAAATTAATTGTAGTGCATTGAAAATAGTTTTATATAATTAGTTTATTAATTAAATTAACTTGGTCCATAAACTTGGTCTGAAAATTTGGTCCATAAATCAAACACACTTGCATGTAATATTATGAAACTCGGTATATAGATCTCATCGGGCCAAACAACTTTAAGCTAGCCCAAAAGGAAGTGGGCTATTTTGGTCTGAATGTGAATGTTTTGCAAAACCAGCCTCTACATTTTTACCCACTCCTCTTAAGTGGTTTATTTTGTTCCCACCAAATGTTTTCAACATGATGAAAATACATTAAAGAAGCATAATTGTGAATATCTATTGAATATCTCTAATTGTTTTGCTATGGCGAGGGATTGAAGTCATGTAAAAAAAATAAACACTAAAAGCCTCATATCTTCTAAAAATTTAATTATACACCATTTATTTCTAGATAAAATTATACAAATATCACAACTAAACCCATTTTATTCTTGTTTTCAATTTAAGAATAATGTACAAGTTTAAAAACAGCCAGAATGCACTATTCAGTTAAAAAAATAAATATATCAAATAATACATAGGGCTATACTGCCCTCTTGTGTTCAAAATCAGGTAGGCCTGTTGTATTTAAATATATTAGGTAGCCTATGTGACTCCGAGAATATTTTCTCACCGGTTATTTGACGTGTAACACCGGGGGCTTTTAAATCGCTAAGTTAAAAGTGAAAGTAAAGTAAGGACGTCCGCATGGACATTTATAGTGGTGGCGCTCACAGTGCGCTCGAATGAATTTCTATGGAAGTAGAAATGAAAAAACGTTCGCTCTGTTTTGCTCGCTCGTCGCCATGGACGCGCACCGTTATGAATGCCAGTGCAGCCGCATACTTTTTAGTGTCACTTTAAAATTAGCGCCATATCGGGGACCGATTGCTTCCGGTTTTCAGGGAAAACACAACAACAAAAGAGTAAATGACAGATTCGCTTAAATAGGTGCTTTTACACAAAATATTCCGTCATAATTTTTCCAGTCAGCTCTTCACTCTCGTGATTAATGAAATTTGACTCCTGTTGCTGATATTTGCTGCAACTTTCGTTCTGCTCACAATTTAGTAAGCAAACACGCTTCAAATGTGTTTTTATTTTATTTTTGTGTATATATATGTGTGTATATATATATATATATATATATATATATAGCTTATGTTTCAAATATGAGTTAATTAACAATCGTTTGAAAGAATGATACTTTTTAACATATCACTAAACCGTCATTAGGTGTCGCCAGGCGACCGTCTTAATGAGCGAGTCATTGATTCATTTGTTCGAACGGCTGAGTCATTCATGAATGAGACAGATTATGGATTGGTCATTGAATCTTTGAGTCAACCGATTCGTTCAAAATGCTGAATCATTCAGTAATGAGAAAACACGTTGCTGTGAGATGCTCGATGGTTCTGCTGTGATCTTTGTTTAACTAGTTTCACTGCTGAAACAGAAAAAAGTCAATATTGCATCTAAAATGTAAGTGATTTGACTTGTGTGTGTGTGTGTCTGTGTCTGTGTCTGTGTCTGTGTGTGTGTGTGTGTGTGTGTGTGTGTGTGTGTGTGTGTGTGTGTGTGTGTGTGTGTGTGTGTGTGTGTGTATGATTGTGTCTGCTACAGTGATTGTTTAACCCTTGTTAAAGTTTAGGCCTTGTCTTTTTGGATATATATCTTTTTATATAAAAAAAATAGGCATACAACCCATATATTTTAAATGTATCGTTTGCTTTAAATTACATTTAGATTTGTATGTTTGGTAATTGAACCTGAATGAATTTTAAATGAATGTGCTATATTTCAGAGTTTTCCTTAAAATTTGAACTAACTTTATTCTCATCTGAATGATAGACTATTTATTTCTGTATAAAATAAAAAAGAGATTTTGGTTGGGTGACAGTTGTAGTTTACAGTTTGACAAAAGCACAATGTTGTGTTTTATTGCGATTGTACACAAATATAAGTAAACACTTTGCAGTTTTAATAATGTCCTGTATGAACAAAAGGACGGAGTATGTTTTTATGTCTACATTGTTCAATCACGTTTCACACACACACACACACACACACACACACAAACTTTTTTCTAATCAGATCAGGCAAGTAATATTCTGTCTTGGCACACTTGATTTAACTTTCAATCTTGTGTACTTATTTCATGTGTCCATTAAGTCCATGAGACCGTAGGGTGTCTCATTTTTCATTTTAGGTTTCAGAAGGTTGCTCACGCATACTTTGTGGTTGATATGTGCCCTCAATGCACACTTTTGCAGAGCCCACACCAATGCAAGCTCTACAGCACACATCTTCTCAAAGGTCAAAGCGGAGTTACGATATAGCCCGCCATGCACAGTAACCCTAAAGGCACCGGGGTGGCGGTGCCACCGGCTTGTTTATATATATATATATATATATATATATATATATATATATAAAGGCACCGGGGTGGCGGTGCCACCGGCTTGTTTATATATATATATATATATATATATATATATATATATAAATATAGCTGCGAGCAGCGATGAAGGGCCAAAGCCGGCGGCACCGCCACTCCGGTGCCTTTAGGTAACTAAAGGCACCGGGGTTGCGGTGCCACCGGCTTGGGCCCGTAATCGCTGCTCGCAGCTATATTTATTATTATTTTTCTGCTACCTTTTGGACACTTTTGGAGGCCTTAACATGCTCAAAAACTCCTGAAACTTTGCACACATGTCAGAACCCGCGGCCATCAGGGCCGGGCTGAAGATGGTACCCGGGCGTGGCAGGGGGGCTCGACAGCGCCCCCTGGAACGGGGTCCGAAAACATGGTCCATAACTCAAACACGCTTGCATGTAATAATATGAAACTCGGTACACATGTAGATCTCCTCGTTTCATATATACTTCACACTCTTACTTTTTACCCCAGCCCAACAGGAAGTCGGCTATTTAGGGTTGTTGGTGAAACACACGCAATGGAATGTGAAATACTCCTCCTAGAGAATTCAAACAAACGGCACGAAACTCGGTCAGCATGAAGTCAAGACATTGAGGATGAAAGTTTGCGAGGGGATTTTTGATATCTCGAACGGTTTGGCCGTGGCGAGGAAACAAAATTATGGCGAGAAACTTGAAACAGGAAGTGTGTCATAACTACTGCATACATTAACTGATCTTGATGAAACTTCAACAGTGTGTTCGTTGTAAGAGCCCGATCACATGGATGTGACTATTGTGAGTCAAAGTTATAGCGCCACCAACTGGCAGCAGGAAGTGTGTCACTTCCTAAATGCTTTGAAATCACCCTCTTATTTTTACCCGATTTGCTTCAAACTTTATGTGTATAATGTAAACACACGGCAGATGTAGACCTGTGAAAGGATTATTGATATCTTAGATACTGTTGCCGTGGCAACACATCAAACTTTAATATTCTTGTTTGATGCTTTTGAGACTCTTAGCATGCTTGAAATTGCATGAAACTCGACAGACACAGGTATGCATATGGTTCAGATCAAGCCGGACAACTTTCTAATTAACTGTCATTAGCTCAGACCAAGAGGAAGTTAGATATTTTGGTTTGAATGTGGATGTTTCTGAGAATTTTCTCTCCCTCTCCCTCTGACAGAGAGAATGCACCCTGCCATTCGTGTGTGTCTGTGTCTGTGTGGGGAGGGGGGGGGGGGAGGGGCTCTTTTAGTTTAAACACAAAATTATACATAGGGCCATACTGCCCTCTTGTGTCCAAAATTATATTTATATATACATTATACATATATTTGGTATGTGACTGAGGACCGAGAGCTTTTAAATACGGGACATTGATAATGGCCACGTGCAGAGCGCTCGAGGGAATTCCTATGGAAGTTCTGCTCGCTCATCGCCGTGGACGCGCACCGTTATGAATGCCCGTGCAGCCGTTAGTTTCATTTTAAAATTAGCGCCTTTTCTGGGGCCGATTGCTTGAATTGTGAGTTCAATAGCCTATTATTCTTCATGGAAACCACAACAACAAAAGAGTATAAAAGTTTGGTGTGAACGCAGCATAATGAACAAGCTGCGATCTCAAGATTGCAATGCTGGAGTGTGTGTGTGTGTGTGTGTGTGTGCGTGTGAGAGAGAGGCGCGGGCGAACTGTGTGTGTGTGTGTGTCTGTGTGGGGAGGGGCTCTTCGAGTGATAGTTATTATACAAAATTATACATAGGGCCATACTGCCCTCTTGTGTCCAAAATGATATTTATACATATATTTGGCAAGCATGTGACTGAGGACCGAGAGCTTTTAAATACGGACGTCCACACGGACATTGATAAGGGTTGCGCTTGCAGAGCGCTTGAGGGAATTCCTATGGAAGTAGGAATGAACTAAAAAACGTTCGCTCTGTTCTGCTCGCTCGTCGCCATGGACGCGCACCGTTATGAATGCCAGTGCAGCCGCATACTTTTTAGTGTCACTTTAAAATTAGTGCAATAACGGGGCCGATTGCTTGAATTGTGAGTTCAATAGTCTATTATTTTTCACGGAAAACACAACAACAAAAGAGTACAATGATAGATTCGCTTAAATAGGGGCTTTTACATAAAATAGCCTATTCCGTCATCATCTTTTCAGTCAGCTCTTCACTCTCGTGATTAATGAAATTTGACTCCTGTTGCTGATATTTGCTGCAACTTTCGTTCCGCTCACAATTTAGTAAGCAAACACGCTTCAAATGTGTTTTTTTTATTTTTGTGTATATATATATATGTGTGTGTATATATATGTGTGTATATATATATATATATATATATATATATATATATAGCTTATGTTTCAAATATGAGTTAATTAACAATCGTTGGAAAGAATGATACTTTTAATATCACTAAACCGTCATTAGGTGCCGCCAGGCGACCGTCTTAATGAGCGAGTCATTGATTCATTCGTTCAAACGATTCGTTCGAACGGCTGAGTCATTCATGAATGAGACAGATTATGGATTGGTCGTTGAATCTTTGAGTCAACCGATTCGTTCAAAATGCTGAATCATTCAGTAATGAGAACGCGTTGCTGTGAGATGCTCGATGGTTCTGCTGTGATCTTTGTTTAACTATTTTCGCTGCTGAAACAGAAAAAAAAGTCAATATTGCATCTAAAATGTAAGTGATTTGACGTGTGTGTGTGTGTGATTGTGTCTGTTACAGTGATTGTTTAACCCTTGTTAAAGTTTAGGCCTTGTCTTTTTGGATATATATCTTTTTATATAAAAAAAAATAGCATACAACCCATGTATTTTAAATGTATTGTTTGCTTTAAATTACATTGAGATTTGTATGTTTGGTAATTGAACCTGAATGAATTATAAATGAATGTGCTATATTTCAGATCATATATTTGTTTTCCTTAAAATTTGAACTAACACTAACTTTATTCTCATCTGAATGATAGATTATTTATTTATGTATAAAATAAAAACACATTTGATTTTTCTTTTTTAATCAATGTAGAATGTGTAACTGAAAAAATAAACAGATTAGGGCTCTGATCGAGGACAATAAATGAAAACCAATGCAATATGATGAATGTCCAAAAGATTTTTTTTGCTTTTAAACTATGTGTGTGTGTGTGTGTGTGTGTGTGTGTGTGTGTGTGTGTGTAAGAGATTTCGGTTGGGTGACAGTTGTAGTTTACAGTTTGACAAAAGCACAATGTTGTGTTTTATTGTGATTGTACACAAATATAAGTAAACACTTTGCAGTTTGAATAATGTCCTGTATGAACAAAAGGACGGGGTATGTTTTTATGTCTACATTGTTCAATCACGCCTCACACACACACACACACACACACACACACACCAACTATTTTTCTAATCAGATCAGGCAAGTAATATTCTGTCTTGGCACACTTCATATAACTTTCAAACTTGTGTACTTATTTCATGTGTGCATTAAGTCCATGAGACCGTAGGGTGTCTCATTTTTCATTTTAGGTTTCAGAAGGTTGCTCACGCATACTTTGTGGTTGATATGTGCCCTCAATGCACACTTTTGCAGAGCCCACACCAATGCAAGCTCTACAGCACACATCTTCTCAAAGGTCAAAGCGGAGTTACGATATTGCCCGTCATGCACAGTAACCCTAAAGGCACCGGGGTGGCGGTGCCACCGGCTTGTTTATATATATATATATATATATATATATATATATATATATATATATATATATAAATATAGCTGCGAGCAGCGATGAAGGGCCAAAGCCGGCGGCACCGCCACTCCGG
>JARWKJ010000009.1:4714719-4717219 GCA_029959095.1 Rhinichthys osculus | reverse complement strand
TATTAACAGATACAACTTTTGATATTAATAAAATATTATTAAATGTTGAACTTAACATTAACTACGATCAATTATTTTAGCTGTACAAGTATTTTTCAGTGTTACTTCATGTTAGTTAATAATGTGAACCAATGGAGCCTCACTGTAAAGAGTTGCATTCATTTATAAGCCAGATGCTGTTTATAATATTGTTTATCCAAAAGTTTGAAAATGTATGAGTGCTAGAGCTTCTCATACCTACAAGAACTAATGAGATCACATTGGGACTAATGCAGGGCTGCTTTCCAGCGGGCAGAAAGAAAGTTTAATGAGTAAAATCTGTGTTTGGTATAATTACAGCTCGCTCCCTATAGACTCGCAGAGCCAGACAGAACATATGCTAACATCATTCTGTGTCTGTTTAAGGCAACCCAACAACATGGTCAGCACAACCAGAGCCAGGCGTGTGGGATTATGCGTGAAATATGAAAGAGGAAAAATTAGAAAGTGCAGCGTCGATATGAGGAATCTGAAATCCTGCCAGAGCGTAAGAACGTTTTAATTATCCTTTTTTTATAGTGGGAGTTGTTGCACATAAACATTACACTTCCAGCCTAAACCGGGCCGGTTCCTGGATGGAGAAGGAGCGCCGAGAGTGTGATGTGTGTTTCGCTCCTGCGGGTTTGTTCTGTGCTGAAGGTAAAAGAGAAATGCAGAAAGAACAGAGTTTTGCTCCTTTGATATTGTGTCCTGAATTCCCATGATAATATAGCGCTGAGACTGCAGTTAGTGTGTTATAAAACAAAGCTGACACAGCAGTTCTTCCACGTGTGAAGCTGTTAGTGAAGTAATAATGAATGATCATGCAAACAGAAAGTCATAAAGGAGTCTGTCATGTAAAGATGCAGTTTTACGCAGTGCTAGGGGTGTAAATATATGCTTGGACAACAATTTGATTACAAATAGATTACTAATTCAAACTAAATTAGTTCACAATTGGTTAAAAAATATTTTTTATTATTTATAATAATAATGATGATTGTTATAAAAAAATGTTTGTTAAAATGTCTTCCAAATTCTGATTTTCTAAATTCTAATTAATTCTAAATTTTCTAATTCTAAATTAAATTAAATTAAATTTTATTTTATTAATTTGATTTATTTTGTACATGTTGTACATATTTTATTTGATCAAAAACAAGAGTAATATCTACATTTGTGTGTTCAGCATATATTTGGAAAAATCAAAATCCATCAAACTTCTCCACTTGTCCAGAGTAGTTTAGAGTTTAGCTGGATTTATTTAATTTAATTTAATTTAATTTAATTTTATTTTATTTTATTTTATTTTATTTTATTTAATTTTATTCTATTTTATTTTATTTATTTATTTATTTATTTATTTATTTATTTATTTATTTATTTATTTATTTATTTATTTATTTATTTGTTTATTTATTTGTTTATTTATTGTATTTTATTTGATTTTATTTGATTTTATTTATTGTATTTATTTTATTTTATTTTATGTTTTTTTTTTTTATTATGTATATTAAATTCCATTACTGCTACATAGACATTTTATTGTCAGATCAATACATGCATCAATGCGTTCTTTTACACCTCTAACATTTGATTGTCAAATACCGATGCGTGTCTTTTGTGTACTCAGAAAAGTACAGTAAAGACGCCACACACTGAAGTTTCCATGAAGGGTGGTCACAAAGGAGATGTTTGCCTGGACATTGCAACACACACACACACACACACACACACACACACACACACACAGGCAGATCCATTTCGCTGTACCCCTGCTCTTTCCTCTCTCTAAGCCTGGATCTCATGCACTCTTGTTGCTTTCTTCAGCGACGGGATCGGGGCCGGCCCGAGTTTAGACGGAGCAACTGTCTCTGTCTGGGTTTGTCATAAAGACAGTCATTATGCTTTTTTACGATGTTTTCCGTGCACAGCGGCTCAGCTTTAAGTATGCATGATGAAGCCAGAACCATGAAGGAGAAGAGGAAGACAGGATGAAGAGCGGATGAATAATTGATTGGCGTTTGGCAGCCCGAGGCTCAGGCATGCTGTGCCATTCTGTGGTGCATCGTGGGTAAACTCTCTGAATGCTGTATTATGGGTGTTTTGGGTTCTCCGTGGCGACCGGATAAAGTTGCAACCGCGAGCGAATCCACACTGAGCGTTTACTTTCCCGCGGTGTGGAGCGGCCGGGGTTTGTGGACTTCATTAAGAGGAGATTCTTTAATGAAACAGCTCCAGTTTAATGGGAGATTTACTGAATGATATGCTGAAGGCGAGAACACACACACACACACACTCTCTGTCTCACACACACACACACACACACTCTCTCACACACACACACACACACACTCTCTCTTTCACACACACACACACACACACACACACACTCACACACACACACTCTCTGTCTCACACACACACACACACACACACTCTCTCACACACACACACACACACACACACACTCTCTCTTTCA
>JARWKJ010000009.1:4702925-4710425 GCA_029959095.1 Rhinichthys osculus | reverse complement strand
TTGCGAGTTTATATCTCACAATTCTGAGAAAAGATGTCAGAATTTCGAGATATAAACTCGCAATTATGTGTTATAAAGTCAGAATTGTGAGATGTAAACTCGCAATTGTGAGATAAAAAGTCTCAATTCTGTCTTTATTTCTCATAATTGCGAATTTATATCTCAGAATTCTGACTTCATATCTCGCAATTGTGAGATAAAAAGTCGTAATTATTTTTTTTTTTTTTTATTCAGTGGCGGAAACAAGCTTCCATAGAATATTCATCCAGAAAAGCAGTAAACTAGTAAAAGGCTTGCCAATGTTAAACTTGTACGCTTTACTGCAAATTAGTCCCGGCGTGCCGCATCACCAGACTGTGCTGTTTCTGGGAACCCAGTGAATGTCCGCACAGCTGATGATGCATGAGAAACCAAAACGCTTCGCAACATGTTCACCGGTGTCAGAACTAATCATCTAGCTTGAACCAATGTGTGCAAAAATCACATCTGGAATAGAAACATGCGCTCGGATGGATGGTTGGCATTACGTTATGTATTCTTAGCACATTCAAAACACCTAAATGTTGTTATCGATATCTTTTAGGCAGTAATTTACCTTCATATTTGTGTGTGTGTGTTAAATTGTCAGGCATCTGGCCACCTGACGAGCGTTCCCTCTTGCAGTGTTTGACATCCTCAGCCTGCTGTTGAAAGACCACCAGAGACCCTGCAGTCGTGTGCGTTTGCTCGCTGAAGAATAGCGCTATTTTAAGACTCGGCACACAACGCTTAAGGCCATTGTGTCTGATTCTATTTATCCCATTCAGGAGTGTGTGTGGGTTAATAATCAGAGAGCCCACGCTACATGAGTACATTGTGTTTGTTTGTTGATGTGTTTAAAGGGACAGTTCAGCCAGAAATGATCGTTCTGTCATCACTTGCTCGCCCTCATGTTGCTCCAAAACCTGTATGACTTTCTTTCTTCTGTGGAGCAGAAAAGGATAATCATATTCTCTCAAATCATAAGCTCTCAAATCTCATGCTCATATTCACCAGTAATACACCATAAAATGTTATCTTACCTAGATTTCTTCCAACAAGCATTAACATACAAAGTGCATACAAATGTGTGTGTATGTATATCCTGTAATATATATATATATATATTTATATATATATAAGGCCTCAACTAGTGATGGGGACGAGACCGCCTATGCCGAGTCCGAGACTTTAAAGGGTCGAGTCCGAGTCGAGACCGATTCTTTGAAGGGTCGGGTCAAGTCCGAGTCGAGACCGAGTCTTTAAAGGGTCAAGTCCGAGTCGAGACCGAGTCTTCGAAGGGTCGAGTCCGAGTCGAGACCGAGTCTTCGAAGGGTCGAGTCCGAGTCGAGACCGAGTCTTTAAAGGGTCCAGTCCGAGTCGAGACCGAGTCTTCGAAGGGTCGAGTCCGAGTCAAGCCCGAGTCTTTGAAGGGTCGAGTCCGAGTCGAGACCGAGTCTTTGAAGGGTCGAGTCCGAGTCGAGACCGAGTCTTTAAAGGGTCGAGTCCGAGTCGAGACCGAGTCTTTGAAGGGTCGAGACCGAGTCTTTGAAGGGTCGAGACCGAGTCTTCGAAGGGTCGAGTCCGAGTCGAGACCGAGTCTTCGAAGGGTCGAGTCTGAGTCGAGACCGAGTCTTCGAAGGGTCGAGTCCGAGTCGAGACCGAGTCTTCGAAGGGTCGAGTCCGAGTCGAGACCGAGTCTTTAAAGGGTCGAGTCCGAGTCGAGACCGAGTCTTTAAAGGGTCGAGTCCGAGTCGAGACCGAGTCTTTAAAGGGTCGAGTCCGAGTCGAGACCGAGTCTTCGAAGGGTCGAGTCCGAGTCAAGACCGAGTCCGTTGTTTTTCAAATACAGTCGAGTCCGAGTCAAGACCGAGTCTTTGAAGGGTCGAGTCCGAGTCGAGACTGAGTCTTTGAAGGGTCGAGTCCGAGTCGAGACCGAGTCTTTAAAGGGTCGAGTCCGAGTCGAGACTGAGTCTTTGAAGGGTCGAGTCCGAGTCGAGACCGAGTCTTTAAAGGGTCGAGTCCGAGTCGAGACCGAGTCTTTGAAGGGTCGAGACCGAGTCTTCGAAGGGTCGAGTCCGAGTCGAGACCGAGTCTTCGAAGGGTCGAGTCCGAGTCGAGACCGAGTCTTTAAAGGGTCGAGTCCGAGTCGAGACCGAGTCTTTGAAGGGTCGAGACCGAGTCTTCGAAGGGTCGAGTCCGAGTCGAGACCGAGTCTTTGAAGGGTCGAGTCCGAGTCGAGACCGAGTCTTTGAAGGGTCGAGTCCAAGTCGAGACAGAGTCTTTAAAGGGTCGAGTCCGAGTCGAGACCGAGTCTTCGAAGGGTCGAGTCCGAGTCGAGACCGAGTCTTTAAAGGGTCGAGTCCGAGTCGAGACCGAGTCTTTGAAGGGTCGAGACCGAGTCTTCGAAGGGTCGAGTCCGAATCGAGACCGAGTCGAGACCGAGTCTTTGAAGGGTCGAGTCCGAGTCGAGACCGAGTCTTTGAAGGGTGGAGTCCGAGTCGAGACCGAGTCTTTAAAGGGTCGAGTCCGAGTCGAGACCGAGTCTTTGAAGGGTCGAGTCCGAGTCGAGACCGAGTCTTTAAAGGGTCGAGTCCGAGTCGAGACCGAGTCTTCGAAGGGTCGAGTCCGAGTCGAGACCGAGTCTTTAAAGGGTCGAGTCCGAGTCGAGACCGAGTCTGTGAAGGGTCGAGTCCGAGTCGAGACCGAGTCTTTGAAGGGTCGAGTCCGAGTCGAGACCGAGTCTTTTAAGGGTCGAGTCAGAGTCGAGACCGAGTCTTTGAAGGGTCGAGTCCGAGTCGAGACCGAGTCTGTGAAGGGTCGAGTCCGAGTTGAGACCGAGTCTTTGAAGGGTCGAGTCCGAGTCGAGACCGAGTCTTTAAAGGGTCGAGTCAGAGTCGGGACCGAGTCTTCGAAGGGTCGAGTCCGAGTCGAGACCGAGTCTGTGAAGGGTCGAGTCCGAGTCGAGACCGAGTCTTTGAAGGGTCGAGTCCGAGTCGAGACCGAGTCTTTTAAGGGTCGAGTCAGAGTCGAGACCGAGTCTTTGAAGGGTCGAGTCCGAGTCGAGACCGAGTCTGTGAAGGGTCGAGTCCGAGTCGAGACCGAGTCTTTGAAGGGTCGAGTCCGAGTCGAGACCGAGTCTTTAAAGGGTCGAGTCAGAGTCGGGACCTAGTCTTCGAAGGGTCGAGTCCGAGTCGAGACTGAGTCTTCGAAGGGTCGAGTCCGAGTCGAGACCGAGTCTTCGAAGGGTCGAGTCAGAGTCTTTGAAGGGTCGAGTCCGAGTCGAGACCGAGTCTTCGAAGGGTCGAGTCCGAGTCGAGACCAAGTCTTCGAAGGGTCGAGTCCGAGTCGAGACCGAGTCGAGACCGAGTCTTCGAAGGGTCGAGTCCGAGTCGAGACCGAGTCTTTGAAGGGTCGAGTCCGAGTAGAGACCGAGTCTTTGAAGGGTCGAGTCCGAGTCGAGACAGAGTCTTCGAAGGGTCGAGTCCAAGTCGAGACCGAGTCTTCGAAGGGTCGAGACCGAGTCCTTGAAGGGTCGAGACCGAGTCTTCGAAGGGTCGAGTCCGAGTCGAGACCGAGTCTTCGAAGGGTCGAGTCCGAGTCGAGACCTAGTCTTTTAAGGGTCGAGTCCGAGTCGAGACCGAGTCCGTTGTTGTTCAAATACAGTCGAGTCCGAGTCAAGACCGATTCAGATTTTGTCTCGACATGTCAGTTTTGATATTCATGATTTAATATCACCCCAGTTAATAATCAACAGTTAGGCCTACAGACTAAGCTAGATAGGGAGTTGTTTAGAGGAGCAATCTTAAATATGGACTATGCTTTTACTATCATTAAAAAAATCCCTACCACATGCATCATCTCTGCCTATTTTTCTAAAATGCTTCAACAGTGCTGCTCTGTCATCAACATGTTAAGCCCACCCTGACTTTTTTAATCATAGTTAGGACATGCAGAGCAAATTAAAATTTTCTAGTGGCATGTCTAAATTAGGAGGCTTAGCTACTTTATAACATTTTTCAATATTTCCCAATTTTAAATATTTTGACAATACACTCGAATTCAGTATATTTTAAAACTTTATTCCCCCATAACACACACAAACATTACATAAACACAATTGCACTGTGTAATGCAGTTAATGACGATACTGACTCTTTCACACACCCCTCCCCTCCCCTCCCCTTCGAGTAACGAAATGAGCTCCCTTTCAAGTCTTCTTGAATATTTTCAATGCAGCACTGGCCCGTCAACTGTCCCGTTTATTCACACTCATGCATTGTTAGAATTCATAAAAATTTTACTGGCCAACTGGCGAGTGTATATATATATATATATACACTAAACAAAATTATAAACGCACTTCTCCTTTGCCGAGATAATCCACATTTTAGAGTGGCCTTTTATTGTGGATAGCCTAAGGCACACCTGTGCAACAATCATGCTGTCTAATCCGCATCTTGATACGCCACACCTGTGAGGTGGATGGATTATCTCGGCAAAGGAGAAGTGCTCACTAACACAGTTTTAGACAGATTTGTGAACAATATTTGAGAGAAATATGCCTTATGTGTACATAGAAAAGGTCTTAGATCTTTGAGTTCGGCTCATGAAAAATGGGGGCAAAAACAAAAGTGTTGCGTTTATAATTTTGTTCAGTGTGTATGTATATATATATATATATATGGCCAAAACGAGGTATCTTCGGAGCATAATGAATTTTGAGTAATGTTTAAATATTTATTTATTAAGTTAAATTTATCATTAGCTGTGTTGGGGTTACACATTACAATTAACGTTATGTAATCAGATATTTTAGTTACTTGTTACTGTTTTTCAAGTAACTAGTAAAGTAACGCATTACTTTTAAATGTATAACAAAATTTCTACACTCTAAAAAACACTGGGTTGTTTTAACCCAATTTTGGGTCAAAGATGGACAAACCAAAATGTTGGGTTAAAAATGTAATTTAAACATTTAACCCAACGGCTAAGTTTGTCTGTATTTGACCCAAAGATGGGTTGAAACAACCCAGCATTTTTTAGAGTGTAAGTTACTTTTTCAAACAAGTAACCCAAGTTACTTTGTCTTTCCATTTATTGAATGACACCTCTTCTCTCCCCACGTTGAGAGAAATCAGGAGTATGGTGCATATAATTTAATCTCACTTTATTAACCGATATATATTTGCAGTTGACCTTCGATGATCCAAGTCAACCATACTTAAGAAGCTACAATTACTTTAGATAAACATCACATTTTTTTTTTTTTTTTTTTTTGTATTGCAGAAGTAAGAGTTTACTTTATCAACTTTTGATGTGAAAGTGCCTTTACATTTGCCAAAAATATAACTTTTTTGTTGTTATTAAAAAACAAGCAACCCCAGTCCAGGTGAGAAAAAGTAACGCAAAATAAACAGTAAAGTAACTAAGTAATGCTAGTTACTTTTTAAAAGTAACTTTCGCCAACACTGATTATTAGTCATTATTATCTATATATTTTAATGAAATATTAAATGTAACCTTCATACCAGGAATGTTGTACGGTTTCCAACAACATGAGGAAAATGACAGAATGACAGAAGTATTATAAGGGGTTGAACGGTCCCTTTAAACCCTCCACACTGTTCTGATGACTTTATTAGGCGTGTTTCATAAATCATTGCTGAATTAATATCCGCCTTTAAGAACGCTGCACAAGTGGAAGGACACATTTCAGGAACATTAAGCAATGTTTAGCAGGCGTGACATCCTCACAGGAGGATATAACGGATGGAGACGCTAAACACACACACACTCTTAAACTTACGCGTGTGTGTGTGTTGTTTTGGCAGTGTGAGATGGATGGAGCTGAAGAAAATAATCTCGCAAATGGAACTTCAGAGGAAATTTGAGGTGCTTTTTGAACCAAAAAAGACACATTTTTAGCGTATTTTCGTCTTCTGATATATTTCATTAGTGGATCAATCTCACCAAAACATGTCCAGGTCATATTTCACCCCCAAAATCAAAAGAAAAAATAAGAATTGCTATTTTTGATATGGGGGAAAAATCTTTTTTTTTTTGGATCATTAAGATTTTTTTGCATTGCAACATTATTTTATAATGATGATTAAACACATTCCCTCCAAAATTCCCATTACTGTAATGTGTCCTGACATCATGCTCGTGGGTTTTTCCTCATTAGATTCTTATTAATTTAATGCAATACATTTTTATTTTTTTTATTTTACTGGGACGATGTTGTCGCTCTTCTTTTTAATACCTCAGCTGTTTCTTCTAGATGTCAATTAGATTAAATGGAGAATAAAATGTGACTTTCGCTTCTCAGAAGGTCTTCTATAAAACGTTAAAAGACTCCTGTATATATGTATATATATATATCATTCAAAATATTGACAAAAACTGTAATATTATCTTAATGTCACTAAAATATTAAAATAACACTGGTCTGAACCTTTTTTTTTACAGTCTATGGTCTGAACACAGTGATAAAACATTATACAATCAATAATGCTCCGATCTCAGCAGCCAATCAGATCGCTCCGTCTCTTGATGTGTGTAAACCAGCGTTATTAATTATTAATGGAGACCAAAGGGTGGTATTTTGTCTCTGCGTGTTTGGTTATTCAGTCAATAAGTCATGACAACATGTTTTTCCATTTCTTAAAATCATCAAAATAATTTAATGAATTTCAACTTAATTTTTTAAGTTATAAAATTTTAAACTATAGAACTAAAATGTAGCAAAATGAGTTGACTGAGCCAATTTGATTAAGGCAGCAACTGAACTTACTGTACATTTTTAAGCTGAATTATTAATTATTAAATATTTGTTTCTCAATATGAACTGAAGCATTTCTCATCAGATTCTTTGAGCTGTTCTCCACTTTCTTTTTTATAGCAGAGCAATCTCGCCGTATACAGTGTGTCAGCTACACTCTAAACGATGCTGGGTTGTTTTAACCCAAATTTGGGTAAAATATGGACAAACCCAAATGTTGGGTTAAAAATGTAATTTCAAATTTTAACCCAACTTCAACTTTCACTTTCAACTGTAAATTTTTCAATTGCATTTTTAACCCAACATTTGGGTTTGTCCATATTTGACCCAAATTTGGGTTGAAACAACCCAGCATTCTTTAGAGTGTATATACACTAAAAAATGTTGGGTAGTTTTATAATAATAATAAACTTTATTTTATATAGCGCCTTTAAAAAATATCTCAAAGCACTTCACAACAAGTTTTAACCCAATTTTGGGTCAAATATGGACAAACCCAAACGTTGGATTAAAAATGTGATTTAAAAAAATTGACCCAATGGCTTGGTTTGTCCATATTTGACCCAAAGTTGGGTTGAAACAACCCACTATTTTTTAGAGTGTATGTTGTCTCATTTGTTTCTATTTTCATTTCTCCACAGAACTTCTGATGACTGTTGGAAAGGCAATGAGCTATAAAGCTATAAGATGTTCCTCTG
>JARWKJ010000009.1:4682925-4697925 GCA_029959095.1 Rhinichthys osculus | reverse complement strand
ACCCGTTTCGATTTTCTAGTTGTTGGAAATACTGGTTAACCTTTGTTTTTTTTCTTGATATTTTGTGACTTTTTCTCATTTATCATGATGAACATGCATGCAAAGTTTCAACATGCTGATGTGTTTTGATAGCCTGGCACGCCAGACCTACATCAAGATGTTAGGTCTGGGAACTCATCATTGACAGGGCTCAATCTGATGGGCGGGATAAACGGTTGTCTTTCAAATTCTCTCTGCACGCAATTGGATAGCGCTACAACCAATCAGAGCAACGAAGAAGGGGACGTAGTCAGCGGAGCAAGTTGATATATTAAACTTTTACCGTATCCAGTCCATAGCTGTCAACATTGAACATTGAAAATAAGGGAGATTTCCAGGAATCCATCCCCAAAATAAGGGATTTTTTTTGTTTTTTACACGACCCACAAACTTTAAAAATAAAACAATAATCATTAAAAGTCTAAAGAGTTTATAACTAGCCTATGTGTGAGAGAGAAAGAGACAATGTGTGTGTGTGTGTGTGTGTGTGTGTGTGAGAGAGAGAGAAAGAGTCATTAAACATTTTTTTGTCATTAAAAAAATAATATCATAGAGAATGTTTAAATACTAATATCAGCTTACGAGGGAAACGGAGGCGGAGTAGTGGTGCTTCGGAGTGCTGGAGATGATTCGGAGGTCCTTTACCGATCAGAGCGCGCGCTGACACGGAGTAAACAAAGCCTTTATACTCGACGCGTCCGCACGAGTGCGGCAAAAATGACAAGTTGATCGTTTCGCCACAGCTTTTTTGTAACAGCGCGCGCGGCGCCGCATCCGAGGATGAATGACTTCAAACCGAATATGTCCGAGCTTGCTCTGACCGTCACAACTCTGCCGTCATTGTGTTAAGCCCGCCCGCCAACTCTATACACGATGTGATTGGCCCGGCAAGGTTTGGGGTTTTCCAGCTAAACCGTCTATGGAGAGTTGCTAGACCACACTTTGCGGCGAAATGATTTTTGCTGCCGCTAGGGTGCGTCTAGATTTCTAGGCTAGTGTTTTGACATATACAAACAAAATTACTGTTACGTTCGTGATGTTCGCGGGTCAATTTGACCCTCATAGGCAGCCATTTAAAAGCAACTGTACAGACACAAAATAAAAACATTTTTTTTCTGAATGTCAGGGCACTTCAACTCCAGTTCTAACGTGCAAGTGCATCTAAAAGTGCTCTAACCCTAACCAAACACACTTGAAAAAGATAAAATTACAGTGTTCAGAATTATTTGCAAATTACAGATGAAAATCTTTGTCAGACACAGATAGTAAAATAAGCTCTCATTTCAATATTCAAAATATCTAAAATACCTAGCTTTTAACCAAAACTTTTATGTAGGATTTTCAAAGGCAGCTTCACAGAGCCAAACAATTAATAAAAAAAATAACATTTATTTGATGTGTGTTTTTGTTATGTTTGGTTTGTCACTTCCCTGTGAGTGAATAATTATACTACGGAACTAGGTCTTAGGAAACTAGGGAAAGTTAACTTAGGAAAATAAAAAAAATTCATTATACAGCAAAACTTTATTGTTCAGTTACGATGTTCAAAGCATAAAATGTAAAAAAAATGATATGCAAAAAAAGTCAGTATACTGTTTATTTTCCAATTTTGTCAAAAATTGGTTTAAAAACATTTTTATAAATCATATTTTCAGTAGTGCTGCACGATTAATCATATCGCAATCGTAATCGCGATGTCAAGCCTATGCGATTATATGACGCAAAATACTGCGATTTTATATGAAATAAACAAATTAGGGCTGTTAACGCATGCAGCATCTGTTATTTTTTGTCATCCTTTGGCGAGTCTTACATGATCCCGCTCTTATTCATGCGAATGCTTTAAAGCAACACCATGTGATTTTTCCTCAGCGGTCGCCCTACAGGTTGGAAGCAGAATTGTCCATTACTGCTGTCGTAAATAATTTAGCCTTCCGCAGCCGACTGTCGCACGCGCACGCTCGCTGTTTATCCAGCACCGGCTTTGGAATCAACAATGGCAGACATCCCAACCTGCAAGAAGTCATTTCAGGGAGGTATATCTTGGTGACTGGATTGTTGACGGGGGTGGGGGCGGGTTGACTAGCTTTCGTGAGGCACACTCGCAAGGTCTCTCGCTCTCTCTCTCTCTGCCGTGCTCGCGCTATGTATGTTATGCGCGCAGTATGTTCTGTCTCGCATGCGCGCTCTAGATTCCGGCAGATCTGAACTAATTTGCGGGCATCAGGGAGACGCAGGAGACTCCCGGGAGACTTGGGATGCAATGGCCACAGACAATTTGAGGAAGTGGTGGGGGAAGTGACGTATGCCGTAAAGCAGTCGAATTTTGTAGTTCTTTTTGTGCACGGGTTCCTACCCGAAACCCGAAGTTACATAGTGCCAGTAAAAGCGATACAGACCACGTCAGGCTATGGCAGACGTGTCATTTAACTTATTTTAAGTCGATGTACCATCACAAGGGTCTTGGAAATATATTATGAAGGTTGAAAAACTACATAGTGTTACTTTAAAACCATTCAGCGGGACAAGTCACAAGAGAGCGCGCTGCCTGTGAATGTCCTGACTGAAAGACGCGCGCCAGTATCATGCGCGTGCACATACCGCGCGCCAGAATACTCTTTCCGCTTGAAGTGAACGAACAATAACACACACAATTATGCCAAAATATCATTTGTCGGGTGTCTTCATCATAACATAAGAGCAGTCTTATGATGGTCGTCAACGTAAAGAGTTGTGAGAGAATAAAGGCCAATTTATACTTCTGCGTCGGGTGCGCGCAGTAGGTACGGCGTAGCATACGCACAGACGCGTACCATACACCGTACCCTTCGCCGTAACCTGACGCGCACCTCCTCAAAAATGTAACTACTCGTCGCGACGACGCGGACCGCAAGATCTGTGATTGGTCGGCTTGGTAGCATCGCGTTTCCTCCTATGTATTTCCGGCGTGTTCTTCTGCACCGCCCGCCATTTTTAAATTTTAAGTACAGCGAAACTGTTAAAAAAACAAAAAATTTACCTTTTCCACCTCGATAAGCTCCAACTCCAACATGATCTGCTCTCTTTCAGTCGACATTGCTTGTAGTAACCTATAACTCAAAACAGCCGCGAGGAATCTTCTTCTTCTTGCCGCGAGGAATCTAAACACAGTGGAACATTAAAACCCTCCGCCGCCAACTAGCGTTTCGGCGCTGTACTGCAGAGCAACGCAGACCTAAACGCAGAAGTATAAATGCTCATGACGGCGTCGCCTACGTGCGTAGCGTACACCGTACACTACGGCGTACACTCGACGCAGAAGTATAAATTGGCCTTAAAGGAACACTCCGACTTTTTGGGACTTTAGCCTATTCACCTTATCCCCCAGAGTTAGATAAGTCCATACATACCTTTTTCATCTCCGTGCGTGCTATAAGTCTGTTTGACCCACCCACCACTAGCCTAGCTTAGCACAAAGACTGGATGTAAATGGTTGCAGCTAGCATACTAATCCGCACGGAGATGAAAAAGGTATGTATGGACTTATCTAACTCTGGGGGATAAGGTGAATAGGCTAAAGTCCCAAAAAGTCGGAGTGTTCCTTTAAGGCGCGTGTGAGATCCGTGTCTCTGTCAGCAACTCTTAAAGGGCCAGCATCCAATAATGCTTTCTGTCAGTAAAGTTAATCAAAGAACAAAGGGAACAGAGAAAAACACTCACTGCTCTTGACCAAAGAACTTGTGTAGCTTTAAATAGGATTTTAGTCCATATAATTTTTAATTTATGCAGCGCAGACTGTTTGATAACTTTATTCAATTTCTGTATATGTCCTACCTGTTAGAAAGGAAGAGCACAGGTAAATATGACATTTATTATGGGTTTATGTGAGGATTGTTTGAAGTTCACTTAAATTACATCAATGACTTATTGATCATTATAGGTGTTATCAATCATTTAGTTGTTGTTGCTAGTTTGAGTTGAGAAAAACACATTTCAGAATTATCACTATAATCTGTGTGTGCATTTTGCTTTAGAACCAAGCAAATTGACTCATGAAACCATTTGTTTATTATATCGCATATCGCAATATTGACCTCAATAATCGCAATATGACATTTTGCCCAAATCGTGCAGCCCTAATTTTCAGATATAATGTTTTTGTAATGTTTGACAAATGTTGATATTAAAAGTTTACAGTTTGTATCTAAATCTTTGTTGTTTTTCATAGTGTGATTTTTGAGGAATTGTATTGAATCCAATTAAACCCGCTCCATAAAGGGTGTACACACAACAGTACACATGAGGGAAATCATTGTGGTGTCCATGAAGATGTAAAAAAAATGTCGTTTTTTCCCTCCCTCGCCTGTCTAAGCGATGCTGATTTGGGGGGGTTTCTCCCATCCCCATACAACGTCACTTCTCTGTCTTTCACGGTCCTGACAAGAACTTCGGTCTCCTCGGCTGTGAACCGCTCCTGGCGCGCGCCTGGTAAATCCGCCGTTATAATAGCAATCCGCCATGCAACAAGCGCGCCTGCTCTTAAAGGGAATGTGAGATGACGCTCTGATTGGTTTATTTCACGTTACGCCCAAACCACACCTATGAATAATGAAGCTACTTCACACCGACACCTTTTAAACTTGCGTCGGGCGTCACTTGGGTTAAACTTGGGTTCACATTTGTTATCCCGCCGGTAAAATAGCAACAGCGCCCAAGACCCGCCCACAAAGTTACGTGTGCTTTGCGCTTGATACTTGCGTTTCAGATCGTTAAAATAGGGCCCATATGGGTAAAAGGGTGAGTGAAAGCATGGAATCGGAAGCAGAAAATGGAACTAAAGATCCATTCAACAATGAAAAGAACCATCAGTTTATAATTTTTAGAGTACCTCATTACATTTATATACTTGCATGGCATTTGCAGCAGACACATTTCTTGAAGATCTTGGAAAAATGTTTCTGATGAAGAAACTAAGAAAGATTCTGGTAATACTAATATGTTCCACAGCTCTCACCATATAATGTACACAATCATTTCGATCTGCAAAGTATCAATTTATAGAGAACAAACATGGTATAGGTGACCATTGATTCTATTGTAAAATACACAGCATCAACAAAATAATAGTATTAAAAGACATTACAAAAGACGGATGTTGAGCAAATAAGTGTTTCTGATTGGTCTCAGTTGTTACACACTGTTTGCAAACCTCATGCACTCTTTTTGCAAAACTCTAAACACATTCTCACTCACAAAAACACATTTCGCACTGTTATGCACTTATATTTCAAAACGCTAAACACAGACAGGCAAAAGTTAAACACAACTAGAACACAGTTGTCATCGATTACACACAACGGCTCAAAATTGTTCACACTTATTTCTAATGATGAGATCAAACCAACTGTACATAATACAAGTCAGTTCAGAGTCAAGACTGACTCAAAATGTTGCACTGAAGAGTGTGTGTGTGTGTAAGAGGAGGAAGAGTGTTTGTAAGAGGAAGAAGAGTGTGTGTAAGAGGAGGGAGAGTGTGTGTAAGAGGAGGGAGAGTGTTTGTAAGAGGAGGGAGAGTGTGTGTAAGAGGAGGGAGAGTGTGTGTAAGAGGAGGAAGAGTGTGTGTAAGAGGAGGAAGAGTGTGTGTAAGAGGAGGAAGAGTGTGTGTGAGAGGAGGGAGAGTGTGTGTAAGAGGAGGAAGAGTGTGTGTAAGAGGAAGGAGAGTGTGTGTAAGAGGAGGAAGAGTGTGTGTAAGAGGAGGAAGAGTGTGTGTAAGAGGAGGGAGAGTGTGTGTAAGAGGAGGGAGAGTGTGTGTAAGAGGAGGAAGAGTGTGTGTGAGAGGAGGAAGAGTGTGTGTAAGAGGAGGGAGAGTGTGTGTAAGAGGAGGGAGAGTGTGTGTAAGAGGAGGAAGAGTGTGTGTAAGAGGAGGGAGAGTGTGTGTAAGAGGAGGGAGAGTGTGTGTAAGAGGAGGAAGAGTGTGTGTGAGAGGAGGAAGAGTGTGTGTAAGAGGAGGGAGAGTGTGTGTAAGAGGAGGGAGAGTGTGTGTAAGAGGAGGGAGAGTGTGTGTAAGAGGAGGGAGAGTGTGTGTAAGAGGAGGAAGAGTGTGTGTAAGAGGAGGGAGAGTGTGTGTAAGAGGAGGGAGAGTGTGTGTAAGAGGAGGAAGAGTGTGTGTAAGAGGAGGAAGAGTGTGTGTAAGAGGAGGGAGAGTGTGTGTAAGAGGAGGAAGAGTGTGTGTGAGAGGAGGAAGAGTGTGTGTAAGAGGAGGAAGAGTGTGTGTAAGAGGAGGAAGAGTGTGTGTAAGAGGAGGGAGAGTGTGTGTAAGAGGAGGGAGAGTGTGTGTAAGAGGAGGAAGAGTGTGTGTGAGAGGAGGAAGAGTGTGTGTAAGAGGAGGAAGAGTGTGTGTAAGAGGAGGAAGAGTGTGTGTAAGAGGAGGAAGAGTGTGTGTAAGAGGAGGAAGAGTGTGTGTAAGAGGAGGGAGAGTGTGTGTAAGAGGAGGGAGAGTGTGTGTAAGAGGAGGAAGAGTGTGTGTGAGAGGAGGAAGAGTGTGTGTAAGAGGAGGAAGAGTGTGTGTAAGAGGAGGAAGAGTGTGTGTAAGAGGAGGAAGAGTGTGTGTAAGAGGAGGAAGAGTGTGTGTAAGAGGAGGAAGAGTGTGTGTAAGAGGAAGAAGAGTGTGTGTAAGAGGAGGAAGAGTGTGTGTAAGAGGAGGAAGAGTGTGTGTAAGAGGAAGAAGAGTGTGTGTAAGAGGAGGGAGAGTGTGTGTAAGAGTGTTTATAATATCAACTGATGTGTGTGTGTGTGTGTGTGTGTGTGTAAGAGGAGGAAGAGTGTGTGTAAGAGGAGGAAGAGTGTGTGTAAGAGGAGGAAGAGTGTGTGTAAGAGGAGGAAGAGTGTGTGTAAGAGGAAGAAGAGTGTGTGTAAGAGGAGGGAGAGTGTGTGTAAGAGTGTTTATAATATCAACTGATGTGTGTGTGTGTGTGTGTGTGTGTGTGTGTGTGTGTGTGTGTGTGTGTGTGTGTGTGTGTGATCTGAAAGCATTGTCTGATTTTGAGAACAGATAAAAATGGTTTTGATTTTGCCAGAAGAGTCAGAAAGTGAGTGATGGTTTCAAGAAATGGGTTTTAGCAATTCTGAAAAACTGTAATATGTATACATGAACTATATATATATATATATAATTTATATTTAATTAATAATTTAATGTGTGAATAGTTATATATAATTTAAAATGTAAATATAACTTATATTATGTATATTATATATACACACACACTATTTACAATTTTTACAATATTTACAAAATAATAATGTAATAATTATGTAATAATTAAATATGTATATGTACTATTTATATATGATTTATAATATGTATATATATATATATATATGTAATGTAAATAATTATACATAATTTATTATTAATATAACAATATAATATATAATAATAATTTAATAAGTATCTAGAATGTATATTATTTATATATATATATATATATTTAATGTAAATGATTATAGATCATTTATGTTATTAATAATTATATACATATATATATGAATAACTGCATAATTTGTTATTAATATATAACATAATAATTATTTAATAATTAATACTGTAATAATCATTTAATAATTATGTATAATGTATATATACTATTTATATATTTAATTTATATTTATGTATATATTAAATATAAACAATTACACATAATTTGCATTATTAATAATTATTTATTTATATAAAATGATATTTAATTAAAAAAGTCTACATATAATTTATATTTAAATATCAACAATTATACATCATTCATATTAATATTTAGATATTATTAAAAAATATATTTTTGTTTTATTATTGTTATTATTATGATTTATGATTTTTATTTTTTCATTTCATTATTTGTTGGTAAAGATAAAGACGCATGTGAGACGTCCTGTGAAACGCTCAAGCACATATACGATGTTGAAGAAATGATTTGAATGCGAGTGATTTCACTATTCTAGCAGTGTAATAATAACTGTGCTTATGTTGCCTAGGTGGACGCTCTCTATGGATTATGATAAAGCCATGTGTCATCTCTCATCTGTGAAAGTGTGTCATGCTCTCTGTGAGGAATTAACCAGAGCCGCTGTGTGTTGCAGGAGATTGAGATCAGCGCGCTTCGTTCGGTGCTTTCATCTTCTGAGAGACGAGATCTTATCGGGCAGAAGTTGAGCCATGAGTGAAAGTGTGTGTGTGTGTGTGTGTGTGTGTGTGTGTGTGATACGAGCGGGCTGGTTTGCATTAGAGCTCCGACAGATGTGTGTTAGACTTGGTGTTTACTGGAGGAATTCAATCTGAAGGGTCGAGACAGAATCACGGCAGTTATGTAGGTGAAGTAAATGTCAGTGAGAACAAGAGCTGTGTGTGTGTGTGTGTGTGTGTGTGTGTGTGTGTGTGTGTGTGTGTGTGTCCAAATGTCCATGTGTGTGTGTCCAAATGTCCGTGTGTGTGTGTGTGTCCAAATGTCCGTGTGTGTGTGTCCAAATGTCCGTGTGTGTGTGTGTGTCCAAATGTCCATGTGTGTGTGTCCAAATGTCCGTGTGTGTGTGTGTGTCCAAATGTCCGTGTGTGTGTCCAAATGTCCGTGTGTGTGTGTCCAAATGTCCATGGAAAAATAGTAAAAACTTCTTTGTCGTTCCAAGAGGGAAAACAGCCTCATATGGATCCGCTTTATTCTGTCGGTCCATTAGGGTTAAACATGGTCATGACCCTGAGATCACTGCGTGCATCACTCTCACATCCTCAGAGACTAACACACACACACACACACACGTGCCAATGGGCTTTTATCACATTTGTTAGAGTACATGTGTGTTCATACACTTACACTTACACACACACAGAGAGAGACTGACACACACACACACACACACACGCGCGTACACACTCACACACGCATACACACTCACACACACACACACACACACACACACACACACGTGCCAATGGGCTTTTTTCACATTTGTTAAAGTACATGTGTGTTCATACACTTACACTTACACACACACACACACACACACACACACACACACACGCTCACACACGTGCCAATGGGCTTTTTTCACATTTGTTAAAGTACACTCACACACACACTCATGCTGATGCTGCATGATGAACAGAAGTAGACTGAGAGACCGAGATGTCATTTTGATTTTTTGTAGACATTTTCTGCACTTTTAAATCACATAAAAAATATATTTAGCCCCTCTCTCTCTCTCTCTCTCTCTCTCTCTCTCTCTCTCTTTATAGGCTATATACATATACACTTGGTAATGGTAGACTATTAATTAAATAGTTAAAGATTATTAACTGTACGTGTTTCCATAACACAGTTTTACATGATTATACTTAATAACATGGCAACGTGTGACAGTGAGGTCGTGGAAACCCCTTCAGCTGGAATTTTACAATTACAATTTAATGTACACTCTTTATTTCTTGCTTTGTTTTGTTGTTAGAAAAATTTGATTTTTTAAGGTTATCAACATATTGCTTTGCACATAAACACATTCAATGACTCCTTATACAATGTGGTTAGCAACCACCTCAGCAACCCCTTAGCGACCCCTAACAACATACAGAACACCTTAACAACCACCTCAGCAACCCCTTATCAACCATCTAACAATATACAGAACACCTTAACAACCACCTCAGCAACCCCTTAGCGTCCCCTAACAATATACAGAACACCTTAACAACCACATCAGCAACCCCTTAGCGACCCCTAACAACATACAAAACACCTTGACAACCACATCAGCAACCCCTTATCAACCATCTAAAAACATACAGAACACCTTAACAACCACCTCAGCAGCCCCGTATCAACCATCTAACAATATACAGAACACCTTAACAACCACCTCAGCAACCCCTTAGCGACCCTTAACAACATACAGAACACCTTAACAACCACCTCAGCAACCCCTTAGTGACCCCTAACAACATACAGAACACCTTAACAACCACCTCAGCAACCCCTTAGCGCCCCCTAACAACATACAGAACACCTTAACAACCACCTCAGCAACCGCTTATCAACCATCTAACAACAAAGAGAACACCTTAACAACCACCTCAGCAACCATACAGAACACCTTAACAACCACCTCAGCAGCCCCTTATCAACCATCTAACAACAAACAGAACACCTTAACAACCACCTCAGCAACCATACAGAACACCTTAACAACCACCTCAGCAAACCCTTATCAACCATCTAACAACAAACAGAACACTTTAACAACCACCTCAGCAGCCCCTTAGCGACCCCTAACAACATAAAGAAAACCTCAACAATCACCTTAGCAACCCCTTAGCGACCCCTAACAACATACAGAACACCTCAACAACCACCTCAGCAACCCCTTAGCGACCCCTAACAATATACAGAACACCTTAACAACCACATCAGCAACCCCTTAGTGACCCCTAACAACATACAAAACACCTTGACAACCACATCAGCAACCCCTTATCAACCATCTAAAAACATACAGAACACCTTAACAACCACCTCAGCAGCCCCGTATCAACCATCTAACAATATACAGAACACCTTAACAACCACCTCAGCAACCCCTTAGCGACCCCTTACAACATAAAGAACACCTTAACAACCACCTCAGCAACCCCTTAGCGACCCTTAAAAACATACAGAACACCTTAACAACCACCTCAGCAACCCCTTAGTGACCCCTAACAACATACAGAACACCTTAACAACCACCTCAGCAACCCCTTAGCGCCCCCTAACAACATACAGAACACCTTAACAACCACCTCAGCAACCCCTTATCAACCATCTAACAACAAAGAGAACAACTTAACAACCACCTCAGCAACCCCTTAGTGACCCCTAACAACATACAGAACACCTTAACAACCACATCAGCAACCCCTTAGCGACCCCTAACAACATAAAGAACACCTCAACAACCACCTCAGCAACCCCTTATCAACCATCTAACAACATACAGAACACCTTAACAACCACCTCAGCAACCCCTTAGCGACCCATAACAACATACAGAACACCTTAACAACCACCTCAGCAACCCCTTATCAACCATCTAACAACATACAGAACACCTTAACAACCACCTCAGCAATCCCTTATCAACCAACTTACAACATACAGAACACATTAACAACCATCTCAGCAACCCCTAAGCGACCCCTAACAACATACAGAACACCTCAGCAACCCCTTATCAACCATCTAACAATATACAGAACACCTTAACAACCACCTCAGCAACCCCTTATCAACCATCTAACAACATACAGAACACCTTAACAACCACCTCAGCAACCCCTTAGCGACCCCTAACAACATACAGAACACTTTCACAACCACATCAGCAACCCCTTAGCGACCCCTAACAACATACAGAACACCTTAACAACCACCTCAGCAACCCCTTATCAACCATCTAACAACATACAGAACACCTTAACAACCACCTCAGCAACCCCTTAGCGACCCATAACAACATACAGAACACCTTAACAACCACCTCAGCAACCCCTTATCAACCATCTAACAACATACAGAACACCTTAACAACCACCTCAGCAACCCCTTAGCGACCCCTAACAACATACAGAACACCTCAGCAAGCACCTAGTAACACCCAAAACATATTAACAACCACCTAGCAACACCCAGAACACTTTTGGCAATTATCTAGCAAACACCTTAGCAACCACCTGAATACCTTAGCACCCACCTAACAACACACAGAACGCCTTTGCAACCATATAGCAAACACCCAGAACACCTTAGCAAACGCCTAGACACCTCAGCAACCACCTTGCAACATCCGAACCCCTTAGTGACTACCTAACATACAGAACATACAGAACACCTTAACAACCACCTAGTAACACCCAAACCATCTTAGCAACCATCTGGCAAACGCCCAAAACACCTTAGCAACCACCTAAACACCTAAGCAACCACCTAACAACATACAGAACACCTTAACAACCACACAGTAACACCCAAACCACCTTAGCAACCATCTAAACACATCAGCAACCACCTAGCAACATCAAAATCCCTTAGCAACCACCTAACGACATACAGAACACATTAACAACCAACTGGTAACACCATAGCAAACTCCTATTAAACATTCAGAACACCTTAGCAACAACCTAGCAATATCGTGATGTAGTTTAGGCTCGTTCAGTGAGCATCTGTGGGATTTCTTTCACAGCAGGTGGAAATGGTGCATCTGATCTCTCAGTTAAAGCAACAAAACACCTCTTCTCAAAAACACATGATTTGAGGAATAATTTTTCCCTGGGTTAGAGATTTGTCAGTTTTAATTGGCTGCCTGGAAATAATCATCATGGAATGATATTATGTTTGGAATTGGTCTCATGAATATTGAATTCTCGGCTCAGTAATCCCAATCTTGGCTCATTAGCGTGTCGGTTTCTCACTGTGTGAAACGACGTCTAATATCTGCTCAAATAAATCAAGAGACGGGAGGGAGGGTGTTTATTGTGTGTCTAATTTATATTCTCATCTCATGTGTGTGGAGTGTGTGTGTGAGTTCAGCAGCCTGACACACACACACTCACAATATTCCTAGACCTTGCAGCGTTCAAGCGTCGTCACACACACACACACACACACACACACACACACACACACAATGAGAAGCAGCACAGCCACATTTCAGTAGCTTTCCTCTGACACCTCCACTAATGCGTCCACACACACACACACACACACACAGGAGACACACACACGCGTGCTAAAGAGGAGGGAAATCCATCTTTTTTCAAGTCTAATGTGGGATGAAAGCGTGTGACCGGCCGCAGTCTCGCTCTTTAAAGTGCTTTTCCACGTCCAGCGGTGGCGACACGAGCGCTTTGACGGATGGCCTCGTTCAGGGTTCAACTTCTGTGAATAAAGACTATAAGAACGAACACACTCCCTCTTTCCTCTTATTCTGCCTGTCAGATCAGATGGACGTGTGAGTCTGACCTGAGGTCTGTGTATCTCATGCTCGGATTGTTCGCTTCATAAAGGGTGTGAAACTTCTATCAAGGGATGTGATGCTTTTGCGTTTCCCAAACGTGTTATTGTTCAGATATTTTAAAATCTAAAACAGATGATATAAATAATAGATTAGCATGTCCAAAAATGTAGCACATGGACACACACACGGTTGCACTTCGGGAAGGGGACGCCATTTGTAGAAGCTTTCCAAACAGAGAGAACCACTGAATCTCTCCACGAAGGGCTCTTCCACGGGTCCGCTAGCGAAGGGAACATGCGACGGTCGCTTCGAGGAATCAGTTATATGATCCTGTTCTGCCCTTCGGAGGGAGCGGGGAATCGGGATGCTCACTTCCGACTGGAATTTGCCCAGAGAAGTGAGAAAAAACTGAGGCACAGAACTGAAACATAATACAAAACCCGTTCAAGTATAACAAACTCAGATTTTCCCTAACACACACACACACACTCACACATGCGCACACACACACACACATGCACACACACACACGCACCCACACACAAACATGCACACCAACGCTCACACACACAAACACATGCACACACACATTGACTCACACAATCACTCACACAAGCACACTCACGCACACACACTCACACATACGCACACACACACACACACACACACACTCACTCACACACGAACACATACACTCACACACACTCACTCAAGAATATAACCAATATTTATACAGAATATGCATAAAATATACTGTATATAATGAATATGTGTGTGTGTGTGTGTGTGTGTATTTAGATGCAGTGGTTTGTTTCTCACACTTACACACACACACACACACACACTCACTCACACACGCACACATACACTCACATAAGTGTTTCACTCAAGAATATAACCAATTTTTATATAGAACATACATAAAATATACTGTATATAATGAATGTGTGTGTGTGTATAGATGCAGTGGTTGTTTCCGGGTGTCAGACTGTATCAAGCCTCTCAGCCCAAGACCCTGTTGACCCCGGTGACCCTTGACCCCGGTGACCCCAGTGACCTACTAACTGAAATACATTTCTGTGTAGCGTGACTGTGGCTGTTTTCATATACGGTAGCTTTTCCAGAAACAAGTGTTTCGTTCCAACAACCAGCTGTGCGACAAAATGTTATTGCTGTCACATAGTGTTGCACAGGCAGCCTCACGACCAAACACACTGAGGCAATAACCACACACACTTTCCCAGAATGCACTCTATAAAGATATTTTCACAAAAACAATCAGACATCGAGGGCCAGTTATGCCATTATGTTAAGACTGTGCATTCAAGTCCCCCTGTGGTGTAAAACCAGCTTTTAATGTTGTTTATGTGTGTATGTGGTGTTTTTAATCTGCTTTAAGACACACCATGTGTAAGTTCATAAGTCGACAGCATTGCTGAGTATTTCTTCCTTAAAACTGCAGTGAACCAAAGACAGTCTCAAACACACGCTTTGAAATCGCTGGTGTTTCTGACGTCACAAACGACCTTGTAACCAATCAGATCAACGTGTGATCGTCAACCAGTGGATCTCTGAGCTGAGTGAGTGAGTGGAGGCGGGGCTCATTTGCATATTCATAGAACCACGCATACTAAATGAGGATGTCGAGTTACATTCAAGCTATTTTAAGGCATGAAGACGGAAAAAAAAAGTTTCAATATGTAATTTTGGTGATCAAAGATGATTTTTAAGTGGTAAAATGATAATAATGGGGTAATATATCTTGCTTTTCGGTATCAAATCAGATCAATCTAACGTTTTTATGTAACTGACTTAAAAAAAAAAAATGTTAGCAGTCTTAAAGAAATAAATTGGATGACTATTTTGAAAGTCTTAGCAGTTTATGCAACCTACCATCTAATTTTGTATCTGCACAAAAATAGTAAAGCATGGCACACACTCTTTTAC
>JARWKJ010000009.1:4672925-4675425 GCA_029959095.1 Rhinichthys osculus | reverse complement strand
CCCCAGTTTTGTTCTGCCATCTCTCCGAAGTTTGTGTGATAAAGATCATCCATCCATTGATTCTTCGGCAAAACAAAAGATGAGAAAAGACTCTGGCAGACACAAACACGCTCCGACAGGAGACAGCAGATCAAAGCGCTGATGCTTTCTGATGCTTCAGGGGTTAGTCTCAGGATTCCCTCCTTCCTCCTCATCTTCCCTTTTATCTTATTGTACATTATGTAAAATCATCCCAATTTTTGCTACATTTGTTGAGTAATAAATGGGGTCTTATGTTTTTGGATGGTTTCAGCTGTAGAACTATGCATTACCACGGGTAAATAAGTAAAATATAGTCCATTAAATTACAGTAAAATACAGTCTTTAATTCTTACTGCAGTAAAGAGACAAAAACAACAATATTTTGATCATTTTATTGTTTTTAAAGTATATTGATGCCTATGAATACTCGAATACTTTGAATTCTATATGAATGTATTTACTATATTATTTATAATAATATAGTAAAAATACATTAATAGTATTCACAGGCATCAATATACACTGTTAGACTTTTCAAGGTTTTTTACAGTAACACTAAGTTACTGTAATTAAGATTTACAGTACCATGACGTATTTCAGTTTTACAGTAACTACATGGTTACTGTAATTGTGTAATACAGTGCATTTTACTGTAAAAATCAAGCTAATCAGTACAATGTACTTATTTACATACTATATAAATAATACTAAAATAACACTGATAAAATGGCAACAGCACAATTATTAAAATGATTGAAACACCAGTGCTTAATAAGTATTTAATAAAATATTATTAATAATAATAATATATTATACTATTATTATAATATACTAATATACCATTTTATCAGTGTTATTTTATTATTTGTATATTATTATAGTTATATTAATATTTTTTATTGGATTTTATTTTTATTTTTTAATTTTAGTTGATTTTTTAGCCATTTTGTTGTGTGCTTTTATCATTTTCATTCAATATTTCTAAATTGATTTTAATTTCAGTTTTATTTTAATTTCAGTGAGTAAATGATAAGTGATAAGACATGTTGCCTTAGGAACTAACGGAAATAATTTTGTTGTATTTCAGCTTTATTTCAATGAACAAAAATGTTTTTGTTTTTTTAAACAGTTTAGTTAACGAAAACAAGACAAGTTTTGTTTTAATTAATAACACTTAGAAATACCACAAAATATGTCTCTCTAGTCAGATGGAAATATCCATAATGAATCTACCTGGAAATGAAAGAGATATAATAATCTATTCCACATAAGGAGCCAAAAGCGGATCCATTAACACATACACAGAGTGTTATTTGAGCGGTGTTGGTTGAAAACAGAGAGAGATGAAGAGAAGATGAACAGAGTGTGTTCAGAGTCTGTCAAAAAAGGCAATTTGCTTGTTTGTTGTATTAACCTGAATTGAACCTGAAACCTTTAATTCTTCTGAACATTGGACAGCTCTGAGATATTGAAGGAGTGTGTTATATATATGAACTGGTTGATATTCAGCGTCTGGCGGCGGTTGTGACGGATGAGTTGTGATTTGTGTGGAGGGTCTGAACTCGTTTGACAGTGAAGCTCTTTGTGTTTTCAGATTCGCAGTGAATGCAGAGCTCTGATAATCATATACACATCATGCACACAAAGGGTTAAATAATTCATATCTACTTCTAAGTACTGAGATTGTTACACTACAGTGCAAAAGTTTCGGGGCTATGCTCACCGAGGTCAAAAATACAGTAAAATTGTGAAATATTATTATAATTTAAAATAACTGTTTTCTATGTGAATATATTGTAAAATGTAATTTATTCCTGTGATCAAATCTGTATTTTCAGCATCATTACTCCAGTCTTCAGTGTCACATGATCCTTCAGAAATCACTCTAATATGATGATTTGATGCTCAAGTGCATTTATAATTATTATCAGTGTTGAAAACAGTTCATATTTCTGTGGAAACTGATACATTGTATTTTTTCAGGATTCTTTGATGAATAGAAAGTTCAAAAGAACAGCATTTATTTGAAACAGAATCTTTAGCAACATTATAAATGTCTTTACTGCCACTTTTGATCAATTTAATGCATCCTTGCAGAACAAAAGTATTAATCTAACAAATAACAGTAGTGTACATTTATAATTTTTCATGCCGTCCGGGATGGATTACCTTCTCTGAGCTCGTTGCAATGCATTCTGGGATTGTCTTCTGCATGGGATAAAAATGAGGCTGCTTTAAGTTGTTGTGGTAATGCATCTTAGAAAGCAGCACGACGTCACTGTCTACCTTTTGGAACAGCCTTTGCATTTTAATTACACTAACGAAGCCTTAAAAAGCTGTCTAGGTAGAAGCTCACTGTGTGCAAGTGTGTGTGATGATAGAAAGAGAAGCTGGACACACACTTTAGCTGAACAGAGACGGACCTTCAAGGTCACTGCACCAACACACACTGTTGTGCTCTTCTGCCTTCTCTCTCCAA
>JARWKJ010000009.1:4657925-4670425 GCA_029959095.1 Rhinichthys osculus | reverse complement strand
CTTTCATCATATAATCTCTAAATTACTTCATTTCCAAATGATTATTGATATATTTTGTATTATTTATATAGCCTATATATTTTATAATATAATATAATTGTTCATAATTACTTGATTTCCATGTAGGCTACATATTCACATTTTTGTATTGCTTATTTTTTTAGAATTCAATCCCATATTTCATAATCACTTGATTTCCAAGTAATTGGAAATTATGATTTTGATATCATTTATTTTTACAGTTTAATCTCATATTTCATAATTGCGTGATCCCCCCCCCCCCCCCCCCCAAAAAAACATTTTTTTGTTATGTTATTTATTATTCTCATATTTCGTTATTATTCTCATATGTCATTTTTGAACCTATCACTTGAGCTGTAAATGTCATGTGACTAAAAACTCTGGCGCTGAAGGTAGATCACATGATAAGAACAACATGGCGAATGAAGTAGCCTACATCCATATTACATTCATACTACATAGAGGCTACCATACATTTTTAGCGGTTGTGAAGTAATTACTTTATTCAAAATAAGTGCCTACTCAAGAGAGTATGTGATTTCTGACACGACCAATGACAAGAGTTTGGGGGCGGGACTATCTGTTTGTCTAACCAATGCAAGGCAAGGGGACAGAAGAGGAGACTCAAGTGTAATTTTCCTTCAGTAGTACTGCATAAATTTCACACCTCACCTGTAATTGTCTTGCTAAAGGCTTCGAGAGCTTTAACCACTGGACCACACATTAAATAATTACAGACCAGACTGATCATGTGACTTCTGAGTGCTGCCAGAAAACCTTCCGCATGTTAAAGGAGAAGGAACTGGTTTAATGAAATGACAGGATTCACTGTTCGACCATGTCACAAAAACACATCATAAAACACAAATAAAGCCTCTAATGTATTATGACATTATTTCCATGACAATGAAGCTCTTGTGTGTGAGATGTTGCTCTTCATCATCAGTCAGACAAACACATTTCTTGGAGCGCCAATTAATCTCTCTCTCTCTCTCTCTCTCTCTCTCTCTCTCTCTCTCTCTCTCTCTCTCTCTCTCTCTCTCTCTCTCTCTCTCTCCTCTCTCTCTCTCTCTCTCTCTCTCTCTCTCTCTGTGTGTGTGTGTGTGTGTGTCCGTGACTTTGTGAATAATAGGGAGTTTGCAGTTGTTCAATGCCACACTGGGAGTCTTTGTCATCCGCCGTCTTTGATTATGATGTCGCCCCTGCGGAATCCCGTGGAATGTGGCGGAATGCTGCAGGAATCCAGGAATCATTCCAGAATGTTTAAGCGTTAACTCTTTCAGGACAATAGAGAGAGAGATCGAAAGGGAGAGGATGGTAGAACTAGAGTTAAAGACATTTTATTTTATGGATAAGATTTTAAATGCGTTAGAAGTGCTTGCACATGCATAACTGACCACCACACACAATGCTAGTGGTTGCTAGGGCGTTACTATGCAATTCTGAATGCTATATCTGTATGCATGTTGCATGAGTGTTCAAATTGGTTGCTATGGCATTGCAAGGTGGTTGCTAGGGTGCTCTTCATTGCTTTGTAGTTGTCAGGGTGTTTCTGTATGATGTCGCTAAGTTGTTTTTAAGGTGCATTTCCATGTGGTTACTAAAATGCTCTGGTTAGGGTGTTCTGAGTGGTTTTCAGAGCAGTGTTTTGTGGTTGCCAGGGTGTTGCTATGATGTTGCTAGGGTGTTCTGAGTGGTTTTCAGTGCATTGCTTAGTGGTTGCTAGGATGTTGCTATGAGTTTGCTTGGGTGTTCTAAGTGGCTTTAAGCCTATTGATGAGTGGTTGCCATGGTGTTGCTATGATGTTGCCAGAGTGTGTTTAGTGCATTGCTATACTTTCTAGTTGCTAGGGTGTTCTGAGTGGTTTTCAGTGCATTGCTTAGTGGTTGCCAGGGTGTTGCTATGATGTTGCTTGAGTGTTCTAAGTGGTTTTCAGAGCATTGTTTAGTGGTTGCCAGGGTGTTGCTATGATGTTGCTAGGGTATTCTGAGTGGTTTTTATAGCATTGCTTAGTGGTTGCCAGGGTTTTGCAATCATGTTGCGAGGGTGTTCTGAATGGTTTTCAGTTCATTGCTTAGTGGTTGCTAGGATGTTGCTATGAGTTTTCTTGGGTGTTCTAAGTGGCTTTAAGCCTATTGATTAGTGGTTGCCATGGTGTTGCTATGATGTTGCCAGAGTGTTTTTAGTGCATTGCTATACTTTCTAGTTGCTAGGGTGTTCTAAATGTTGGTTTTCAGTGCATTGCTTAGTGGTTGCCAGGGTGTTGCTATGATGTTGCTTGTGTGTTCTAAGTGGTTTTCAGAGCATTGTTTAGTGGTTGCCAGGGTGTTGCTATGATGTTGCTAGGGTATTCTGAGTGGTTTTTATAGCATTGCTTAGTGGTTGCCAGGGTTTTGCCATCATGTTGCGAGGGTGTTCTGAATGGTTTTCAGTTCATTGCTTAGTGGTTGCTAGGATGTTGCTATGAGTTTGCTTGGGTGTTCTAAGTGGCTTTAAACCTATTGATTAGTGGTTACCATGGTGTTGCTATGATGTTGCCAGAGTGTTTTTAGTGCATTGCTATACTTTCTAGTTGCTAGGGTGTTCTAAATGTTGGTTTTCAGTGCATTGCTTAGTGGTTGCCAGGGTGTTGCTATGATGTTGCTTGTGTGTTCTAAGTGGTTTTCAGAGCATTGTTTAGTGGTTGCCAGGGGGTTGCTATGATGTTGCTAGGGTATTCTGAGTGGTTTTTATAGCATTGCTTAGTGGTTGCCAGGGTTTTGCAATCATGTTGCTAGGGTGTTCTGAATGGTTTTCAGTTCATTGCTTAGTGGTTGCTAGGATGTTGCTATGAGTTTGCTTGGGTGTTCTAAGTGGCTTTAAGCCTATTGATTAGTGGTTGCCATGGTGTTGCTATGATGTTGCCAGAGTGTTTTTAGTGCATTGCTATACTTTCGAGTTGTAGGGTGTTCTGAGTGGTTTTCAGTGCATTGCTTAGTGGTTGCCAGGGTGTTGCTATGATGTTGCTTGGGTGTTCTAAGTGGTTTTCAGAGCATTGTTTAGTGGTTGCCAGGGTGTTGCTATGATGTTGCTAGAGAGTCCTTAGTTGCATTGATATGCAGGTACGGAAACTTTCTGGTTGCAAGGGTGTTCTGAGTGCTTTTCACTGCATTGCTTAATGGTTGCCAGGGTGTTGCTATGATGTTGATTGGGTGTTCTAAGTGGTTGTCGGAGCATTGCTTAGGGTTTGCTAAGGTGCTTTTCGGTGCATTGCTATGCGGTTACTAAAATTTTCTGGTTGCTAGGGTGTTGAGTGTTTTTCAGAGCATTGCTTAGTGGTTGCAAGGATGTTGAAGTTAAAAGAGACACACAATTTGAGAATTATTCATGTCTGCAACAAACAGTGTGAGACGTTTAATAGTGTTGGAACAGTTCTGCAAACACCACTTAAAATTAAACATGCAACTAATAGATAAAACACTCATTTGATGTGTTGTCCGTTAGTGTAGCCAGCCATGCAATAGTGTGTTTAGCGCAAAGGGAGAATATAAACTGTCTGTTTCCTGTGTGTGTGTGTGAGTGAGAGAGAAACAAATATATTAAGATAAACATCAGGATGTACGCTAGAGTTTCTGTGTCAACACTGTGCACACTGGCCCTGGTTACCCACAACACACACACACAGCAGCACACACACACACAGCGTCTCTCAGGAGGTAAATCACGACACACCCTCCTCCGTTAGCTGAGGGTCAGGGAAAGCGGGCACAAGTCTGGATCAGACCAGCTTTCATACTCTCACTCAGGCCTAGACCTGAATCATGTGTGATACATGTTCATGATATACTGTAATGTCGTGAAATCTACTTAGATTCAGATGAAATGTTTAAACATTGACACTTTTTGAATCCAAACGGTCTAATCTAATTGTTAAGGATAATGCTACTGTTGTTTCACTTAGTGAAATACATTTGAATTACTGTATATGAGTTTTATGCCTAATGGGAATATTTACAGAACCAAAACAATGACATTTTATACATCCAATTCCCAATCAAAATTGTGTAAATTAATTGCATTTTAATAGCTTGAGTCTGTGAGTTTACTGTACATACCAGTATATACAGTAATTTGCTTCTTAAAATAAAAGTCTTCTTGGGGAAATTCCTGTAAATAATTACAAGTTTGGATGCACTGTGTGCGTACCCAGAATACAGGGATGGCCAGTATTTCAGATACATGTATTTAAAATACGTATTTGAAATACAAAATAATATTTTGTATTTTAAAGCATTTGGAAAAAATCAAATGTAATTTGTATTTATTAAATACATTTAAGATGAGTATTTTTGTATTTTCAAAATACTTTTTTGCCAGTCAACCTCTTGAATACTGATTTTGTGACCTATACCTGCACTGGATGGCCAATTTCACATATAATTTATGTATTTGTATTTAAATACATTTTTCCACACCGTATTTTGTATTTTTATTTTAAATACATTTCCATGTATTTATGCCCATCTCTACAAATACATCAGACATAATGTAAAACATACTATATCCCACAATGCAATGCGCTCAACTTGACCTTCCATTTCCAGTGACAAATGAGCAGTATTAATATCAACTGTGATATTACTATTAAGCGTTAACAGAACATTGCAGGCAAACAAATGTTAAATCTGAGGCGATAAATGGACGCACTTGCAGAATTAATCACGTGTTGAGGTCACATGACACAGTTTGGAATTGGAACGTTGCTGTTTGGAACGTTTACCATTGCATAATGCGTATCATTTCACATTCTATTTATTTTTTAAACTGTAGGCAGTATACAGTGTAGACAGTAGCAAGTTATTATTCCATAGCAAACACAGCCAATAATTCAGATTCCAGAGCGGAAATGTCCTCATCTGATAAGGGCTTCCGTCAAGGTGCAATTGTTCCTCGGGAAGCCCTTAAGTGAGCAGAAAAGCACGTATTAAACCATATTTCTCTGCATTATACTTTATGAACACTTTTATGTTTCAACACACGTCTCAGAAACGGTTTGAAAACCTAATAATGTCCTGCAGTGTGAATCCCGTGCGTTTGTTTGTTTCTCCTCAGGGAAAGTCCTCAAAACTTTCCTCGCGGCGCAACAAACAGGAAAAGAGTGGCAGCGTTACGGGAAAGTGTTCACCAAACAGTCTGTTAAAACGCGCCCCACGGGCGTTATTTCCTCGTCCTGACTGGATGAAGGGGGTCCAGCCCTACTGGGCTTCCTTTCTTTTTCCTTCCATCATTCAGCAGCTCACCAACCCCGATCTTTCAGCGGGAGATTAATGTGTGAACCCTGGGAATCCATCGGCACCGCGCGCGTTATTCTTGCCAACTTTTCCAACAGGACACTTATCGCGCGTCCTCGAGTTTCAGTAAACGTTCAAGGAATTGAAAGTATTCTGGTGGAATTATAAGCTTCGGGGTCAAACGGGACAGACGCAGATAAAGTCGAAGTCTTTGGATTCCGTGGCTGGGTTTATATGAACCTGTTCTCTGGATCCGTGGACGCACTGCGCGGTGTTGGGAACTCTGGGATCACGTCTCTCTGCTTTATCATGGATCGGCAGCAGATGGTTCGCTTCCATGTCATGTGTGTGCTCGTGTGCTCGCTCATCGCGGTGCTGAGCGGGGAGAATTACGCCACACAGGCCCAGGTGATGTCCTCCAAAGCGCTCAGGGCTTCAAACACACGCAGAAATGGTGAGTTTTTGAAGACACGGTGACCCTAAAAGTATCGGGAACGCACGCGTGTCACTGCATTCGAAAACAAAACATCACAGCAAGTGCTCAAATGCTGCAATTCACGTAATTGTTCAAGTCTTTTAGTAAGCTTTTGGTGTTTTAGTGCATGTATGAAGTCAGTTCTCCTCATGTTCACACACAGCAGGTGTAGTTAGCAGGTGTAACTAGTTGACTAGTTTGACAAGTTAAAGATACAGTCAAGCTACCCTTCAGAAAAAGTAAATCACTTTTTACAATGACATTGTATATTACAAATTAGTACTGAATAATTGTTTTCGATTGACTGATGCTTTGCTATAGCAATGGCGCAAAACACAACTTTAAGGTTCATTACAAAACTGTGGCGGAGATTAAAGTTTAAACTATGACGGGTCATCATAAAATCAGAAATAGACTTTTGATATCTGTGCAATAAAGCAGGACAATTAATCAATTTAAAAGGCTATTATTCACCTGTATGCGCTTTAATCTTTGGCTTGCATAAATTGAATACAAAAGTCGATTCATGTGAAATCTCAACTGTCCTTTACATAATCGTCAGTGAACTGTAAAGCTGATGAAACAATTGTAGTTTGCACAATTTTTGTGATCTAACAAGACAACAACGCTTCAATGCACCGCAGTCACAACGCGTTACACCGCTAATTACTGGAAAAAGTAGTTCGCTACTGGAAAAGCTACACTGTTTTAAAAGCAACTACTGAAAATGTGGTTAAGTTAGTAGCATCATTTGTAGTTACAGCTACTCAACAACACTAGTTGATCACATTAACAAACACAGAGTGGCTTTTTGCCTTCGTTTTCAACGCTAAATCGATTGTTTTATCGTTTATAATCATGCAAAACTCTGTTTGCCCAAGGATATAGCCTACTTGTGAAATGTGCTTGTGCTGTCTTTGCAATAAATGACACTTGTATTTTGTTATCTAATGCAATGAGATTTTGAAGTCTGACTAATATAGTCAGTCAAGTGCCATTAGTCGAGCTCAGATGACTCTTGCTGTGATGTTTTGTGATCTCATGAACGACGTTCAGATATGTTGGATTGCTGTAAGCGTGCGAATGCTTTCTGTGGTCACTGTGGATGTGAACGGGCATGAATGTTACTTCATGTTGTCGTGATCAGCTGAAGCTTGTTTGGACAGGTCTTTGTGAGTTTGTGTGATATATAACCTGTAAACCTGTTCCTGTATTCCTGGAGCTCAAACAGTAGAGCATGATGCTCGCAGTGTAAGGTCATGGGTTCGATTCCCGGATAAAAATGTATAGGTTGAATGCAGTGCAAATCGGTTTTGATGAAAGTGACCTCATACATGTACACGTTTAACCACAGATTAAACTGACAACAACAATGTGATGATGATGTGAATTACTTCGGAGACTTTTGAGGTCAGCTGTGTGTGTGTGTGTGTGTGTGTGTGTCTGACACCTGTAATGAGTGTCGCAATGTATTCTGGGAATATTAGGGGTAGTCTAGTTGACAAATAACATGGATTCCTCCAAAATGAAGATCTTTAATATTTGGAACCTTTGGAATTTTGCATTTATTTTGGAAGCTTTTGATCTATTTTTAGTAATTCATGGTTCATTTAAATTAGAGATGCACCGATTGATCGGCTGGTGACCGGAATCGGCCGATTTTCACGTGATCGGCCATGATCGGCGACCGGCCGGTCAGTCTGACATAAACCGATTTTATGCCGGTCAAATGCACTCGGGCGCCGCATGATTAACATCGCGCAACATCAGCAATTCAGCATCACACGTGCACACGGAACACACATGTAGGAAACCTCGTGAATTACGACCGTTTCACACCGCAAGCGTGAGCAGCGGGGTTTTTTTTTCTTCTTCGGCGTGCATGTTAATCAAATAGTGCATTCACACCGGGAGCCGGAGCAGCGCGTGAGCGTCGAGCTGGAGCGTCGCGTGAACAACAGTGAAGCGCGGGTTTCGGCGCCGAGTCTATTCTGCTCGCGCTCAATTAAAGTGAAAGCATACTTTTGATGGACAAAATAAATATGATTTCACCCCAAAATGCACAGAATTTGCACGTCTGGTGTGTTTTAACAAGAACTGAAGTAGCCAGGCTATGTCAGAAAAGAAAATTAAGACTCAAAAATATTTATAGAAAATAACTTGTTTTTATTCCCAATCGTTTCCCTGCACATGCTCCACTTGTCCTGTTTAGCCTGGCTGGACATGTGTCAGAGAGAAAAACTGTTTGAGAAATATAACTTGCCATTGATGTACAAGTGATTGCATTAGGCCTGTGTGTGTGTGTGTTGAGAAATATATACTGCAAGGGTAGGCTATATTTATTTTATTTTTATTTGTTATTTACATATTATTTTATTGCCATTACCTGTTTTCATACAAAAGTTTAGTTTGCTAAATATATCAATATTTTTTAGTTGGATATTGGATGTGAAAAGGAAATGGTTCTTCCATAACACTGCACTTTAGAAGTGTGTGGATTTCCCACACCAGGAGTCATTTATATAGTCCTATTTTATAGCGATTATCTGTTAAAAAAATGTTCTATGCACAATGTTCTATTAAAGATAAGATAGAAAATAAATATTTGTGTGTGCTGTAAAGTGGTTCAAAAAAAGGAAATCGGAATCGGCTAAAATCGGTATCGGCAGGTCAAACTCAAGAAAAATCGGAAATCGGAATCGGCCTAGAAAATTGTAATCGGTGCATCTCTAATTTAAATAGTCTTTGAGTGCAACAGTTTCAATAGTCACACTGCTTGATGTATCAGCTACAGGTGTGTGTTTGATCATCTATGACAGAACTGTTGAGCAGTGGATGGTGTGTGTGTGTGTGTACTGGTTTGGGTTTAAGACCATCGGAGTGAGGACAAAGAGAGTAAAGTGAGGACATTTCGGCTGCTCCTCACTTTCTGAGAGCCTTTAAAGGCCTGTTTGAGGGTCAAGACTTGATCTTATGGGTTATAATATAATATCAGGTTATAATTAGTTTAAAGGCAGGTTTAGGGTAAGAGTTCAGGTTAGGCAGTTAGTTGTGAAGTTGTGATGGGTAGAGTTAGAAACAATGAATGTCCCCAAAAAAGATAGATGTAGAAGTGTGTGTGTGTGTGTAAAACAGTTGAAATAGTTATTTTAGGGGCAGTAACTCACAGGGTGTCCCGGACCCACACCCAGCCATCAGTGTTGAGGAATTTGGTATGGGATTCCCCACAACAGGCACACACACACTTCTTACTGTTCCTGTGGCAGTGTGTGTGTGTGTGTGTGTGCAGGTGGGCTTCTGTCTCTGAGTTTGTGTTTATATTGACAAAAAATGGACTTCAGTTCAAACTTAAATGTTTGACGGTGTTTCCATCTGTCATTTTTATACACAAACAGGAAGATGCATATACTTGGCATATTTTTGTCTGTATCTCACACACAGCTGTCTGCTAGCACACATTCTTTCATCGTGTGTGTGTGTGTGTGTGTGGAATCTATGAAAAACTAAAGCCTTGACAGACACACTATGACAGTTCCCTCAGTGGCAGATCTTGATTGTGTTTCCGGGCTCTACTAGAACATGTTATCCTGCTTGAATGTTGATTATTTCCCTCATATTCTCCATTGTTGCGGCTCCTCTCTTCCCAGTCTGTCAGTAAAGCTCTGTTTACTTCCTGTCTCTATGAAGCCCCGCCTTCTGAAAAGCACACTGTGCTCTGATTGGTCGGCTGGATCAGTGTGTTGTGATTGGTCGAGCGCTTCGAGTGTGTTTGGGAAATGTCCCGCTCTTCCCATAACCACCAGTTTAACACACTACTAACTAACTCAACCAGGCCCCGCCCCTTTATTCTGCGTATGAATTATTATAATGAGGATTATTGTGACGTGTTCATTCCCGGAAGAAACTCAAGACTACAATGGAGGCGTTTCAGGAGTTCAGAAACACTGATATAGAGAACAACTCAAACAGCAACATCACACACTAAAGAAAAAGCATATAGGTCATCTTTAAGTCGTTGATCTCGTTGTGCGCAAAGCAGCGGCGAGTACAAGTGTGTGTGTGTGTGTGTTCAATATTAAGTTTATCAGGGAAAAATAAGCTCTGCAGATTTTGAATGCCTGTCAATGTTCTGTATATTCCCATATTTCCTACATACTGTCTGCTTCATATTTGGCCAAAATAAAAGTTGTGTTTCCATTTGAGTACGTTTCTAAAAGCGGATTAAATTGTTTAATTAAAAATTGTAAGTTTTTTATGAATTAATTTGTTTACCACAGTTTTTTGATGATAAATTTATATTAAAACGTAAAGATTTTTTGGGGAAAACTAAAATGGCATTTGTGAAAAAAGGTCCTAATATGGTTAAAATTGTATTAAATTATTAAAACGTTAAAGTTGTAAAATTGTATGAATAATGTAAGTACCACAGTTTTTTATGATAGATCTAAAATCGTAAAACTACGGAAGAGGATTGGGGCCAAGCAATAATACAAATGAATAAAACCATCTCGAGATTAAAGTCATTATAATGCGAGATTAAACTCGTTAAATTTCGAGAAAAAAAAATAGAAATAAAATGTCGAGAATTGTATTTCAACTTTTTTCTTGAAATTTTAAGTTTATTGTCAACATTTGTATTTCGAAAAAAAAAAATTCTTGAAATTTCCAGAGTTTTCTCAAAACACAACGACTTTATTCTCGAAATTTAATGAGTTTATTCTCAACATTTTATTTAGACTTTTTATTTCTCGAAATTTAACGATTTTTTTCTCGAAACAAAAATACTTTATTCTCGAAATTTAATGAGTTTATTCTCAACATTTTATTTAGACTTTTTATTTCTCGAAATTTAACGAGTTTAATCTCGCATTATAATGACTTTGATCTCGAGATGGTTTTATTTATTTATTATTGCTTGGCCCCAATCCTCTTCCGTATAAAACAGATTTAACGATTTTAGATTTTAAATCTAGAAAAATTAAAACAGAATTTAAGACTGGAAAATAAAATGGAATTTGTGACATAATTAACACGGTTTTTATAGGGCCCTAATATTGTTAAAAGTTTATTATATAATCAAAATAGTAAAGTTATCATTAAAGTAGTAAAATGATTAATTAATTTCATTACCACAGTTTTTGACAATAAATCTGTGTCGATCAATAATCAATAAAAAAATCAATAAAACATAATCTAGAAAAATGAAAACAGATGTTTTTCATAGGGCACTAATATTGTTAAAAATGTATTGCATTATTATTAAAATAATTAAATTATTAAAATGATAAAGTTTTATGAATTGATTAAATTACCACAGTTTTTGTTGGCAACTATACGGGATATTAAATCAAAGCACAGAATGCAGAAAAATTAAAACAAAATTTGTGGAAAAATAAGATGGAATTTGTAAAAATCAAAATAATAATAATACATATCATAAGGACCTATTATGTTAAAATTGTAATACATTTAATTAGTTTATTAATATATTTAAATTGAAATTTTATTAATTAAATTTATTAGACATGACTTTCGATGATTAAAACTTAATTAATCCATTAAAATAGACTCCAGGCAGAAAACACAAACTTTGGGAAAATTAAAATGTAACAAAACAGATTTTATAGAGTTGTGTCTTATTGCTCGCAAGAAGAAAACCATCCATTATTATTTCCCATTTATTGCAGTGTGTGTGAGTGTGTGTGTGAGAGAGAATCACATTAAGCACAGAAACTGGTCATATAAAGCTAGATTAGATGTCAGAACAGATGTGTGTAGTGGATGTGTGTGTGTGTGTGTAGTGGATGTGTGTGTAGTGGATGTGTGTGTGTGTAGTGGATGTGTGTGTGTAGTGGATGTGTGTGTGTAGTGGATGTGTGTGTGTGTAGTGGATGTGTGTGTGTGTAGTGGATGTGTGTGTGTAGTGGATGTGTGTGTGTAGTGGATGTGTGCGTGTGTGTAGTGGATGTGTGTGTGTAGTGTGTATGTAGTGGATGTGTGCGTGTGTGTAGTGGATGTGTGCTTGTGTGTAGTGGGTGTGTGTGTGTGTGTAGTGGATGTGTGCGTGTGTGTAGTGGATGTGTGTGTGTACTGTGTGTGTAGTGGATGTGTGTGTAGTGGATGTGGATCTGTGATTGTGTGTAGTGGATTTGTGCTTGTGTGAAGTGGATGTGTGTGTGTGTGTGTAGTGGATGTGTGTGTGTAGTGTGTGTGTAGTGGATGTGTGTGTGTGTGTAGTGGATGTGTGTGTGTAGTGTGTGTGTAGTGGATGTGTGCGTGTGTGTAGTGGATTTGTGCTTGTGTGTAGTGGATGTGTGTGTGTAGTGTGTGTGTGTAGTGTGTGTGTGTAGTGGATGTGTGTGTGTGTGTGTGTGTGTGTGTGTGTGTGTATGTGTGGATGTGTGTGTGTTCAGTATCGTGTGTTAATAAGAGCTGGCTTGAGTTTTGAAGGCTTCGTTTTCATGACACTGCATTTGAAACCTAATTGATTTACTTTCTCACAAGTGATGCCCTGGATTGTGTGTGTGTGTGTGTGTGGATGTGTGTGTGTGTGTTCAGTATCGTGTGTTAATAAGAGCTGGCTTGAGTTTTGAAGGCTTCGTTTTCATGACACTGCATTTGAAACCTAACTGATTTACTTTCTCACAAGTGATGCCCTGGATTGTGTGTGTGTGTGTGTGTGTGTGTGTGTGTGTGTTGTCAACACTCTCCAGCTACTAATAAGACGGATCTG
>JARWKJ010000009.1:4635425-4652925 GCA_029959095.1 Rhinichthys osculus | reverse complement strand
GTGTCTAATTTAAAGATTCATGAAGTGTCACATTGAATGGCCTTTGTTTTCCTGTTGCATAACTTCTGCTATTTTTAATATTTTACCTTTGTGGGGCCTGTCTGTTTCTGAAGAGCCGGCGTCACCTAATTCTGTCTGTCTCCTCGTGTTGCTTGTGTTTGTGTGTTTTATGTTCTGTCGGAGATTCTGTGGTTCATTTCAGTGAATTCAGTTCAGATATTAGGATCAAAATCTAACAGTGAATTGATTGTTTTTCCTGAAGAGAATCAGAAGGGATTTCGGTTTGATTCCTTTAGATGTTAATTCAGTTTACCTTTCTGAAAAGTCATGTGAGTCATGGTCTTTTCCCCAAGAGAATCAGAAGTGAATTCTGTTCTTTTCCTGAAGAGAATCAGAAGTAAATTCTGTTCTTTTCCTGAAGAGAATCAGAAGTGAATTCAGTTTTTTCCCCCCAAGAGAATCAGAAGTGAATTCTGTTCTTTTCCCCCAAGAGAATCAGAAGTGAATTCTGTTCTTTTCCCCCAAGAGAATCAGAAGTGAATTCTGTTCTTTTCCTGAAGAGAATCAGAAGTAAATTCTGTTCTTTTCCTGAAGAGAATCAGAAGTGAATTCAGTTTTTTCCCCCCAAGAGAATCAGAAGTGAATTCTGTCCTTTTCCCCAAGAGAATCAGAAGTGAATTCTGTTCTTTTCCTGAAGAGAATCAGAAGTAAATTCTGTTCTTTTCCTGAAGAGAATCAGAAGTGAATTCAGTTTTTTCCCCCCAAGAGAATCAGAAGTGAATTCTGTCCTTTTCCCCAAGAGAATCAGAAGTGAATTCTGTTCTTTTCCCCCAAGAGAATCAGAAGTGAATTCTGTTCTTTTCCTGAAGAGAATCAGAAGTAAATTCTGTTCTTTTCCTGAAGAGAATCAGAAGTGAATTCTGTTTTTTCCCCCCAAGAGAATCAGAAGTGAATTCTGTTCTTTTCCTGAAGAGAATCAGAAGTGAATTCTGTTCTTTTCCCCCAAGAGAATCAGAAGTGAATTCTGTTCTTTTCCCCCAAGAGAATCAGAAGTGAATTCTGTTCTTTTCCTGAAGAGAATCAGAAGTAAATTCTGTTCTTTTCCTGAAGAGAATCAGAAGTGAATTCTGTTTTTTCCCCCCAAGAGAATCAGAAGTGAATTCTGTCCTTTTCCCCAAGAGAATCAGAAGTGAATTCTGTTCTTTTCCCCCAAGAGAATCAGAAGTGAATTCTGTTCTTTTCCTGAAGAGAATCAGAAGTAAATTCTGTTCTTTTCCTGAAGAGAATCAGAAGTGAATTCTGTTTTTCCCCCCAAGAGAATCAGAAGTGAATTCTGTTCTTTTCCTGAAGAGAATCAGAAGTAAATTCTGTTCTTTTCCCCCAAGAGAATCAGAAGTGATTTCTGTGCTTTTCCCCAAGAGAATCAGAAGTGAATTCTGTCCTTTTCCCCAAGAGAATCAGAAGTGAATTCTGTTCTTTTCCCCCAAGAGAATCAGAAGTGATTTCTGTGCTTTTCCCCAAGAGAATCAGAAGTAAATTCTGTTCTTTTCCCCCAAGAGAATCAGAAGTGAATTCTGTCCTTTTCCCCAAGAGAATCAGAAGTGAATTCTGTTCTTTTCCCCCAAGAGAATCAGAAGTGATTTCTGTGCTTTTCCCCAAGAGAATCAGAAGTAAATTCTGTTCTTTTCCCCCAAGAGAATCAGAAGTGAATTCTGTTCTTTTCCCCAAGGGAATCAGAAGTGAATTCTGTCCTTTTCCCCAAGAGAATCAGAAGTGAATTGTGTTCTTTTCCCCAAGAGAATCAGAAGTGAATTCTGTTATTTTCCTCAAGAGAATCAGAAGTAAATTCTGTTCTTTTCCCCAAGAGAATCAGAAGTGAATTATGTTCTTTTCCCCAAGAGAATCAGAAGTGAATTATGTTCTTTTCCCCCAAGAGAATCAGAAGTGAATTATGTTCTTTTCCCCAAGAGAATCAGAAGTGAATTCTGTTCTTTTCCTCCAAGAGAATCAGATGTGAATTCTGTTCTTTCCCCCCAAGAGAATCAGAAGTCAATTCTGTTCTTTTCCCCCAAGAGAATCAGAAGTGAATTCTGTTCTTTTCCCCAAGAGAATCAGAAGTAAATTCTGTTCTTTTCCCCCAAGAGAATCAGAAGTGAATTCTGTTCTTTTCCCCAAGGGAATCAGAAGTGAATTCTGTCCTTTTCCCCAAGAGAATCAGAAGTAAATTCTATTCGTTTCCCCCAAGAGAATCAGAAGTGAATTCTGTTCTTTTCCCCAAGAGAATCAGAAGTAAATTCTGTTCTTTTCCCCAAGAGAATCAGAAGTGAATTGTGTTCTTTTCCCCAAGAGAATCAGAAGTGAATTCTGTTCTTTCCCCCCAAGAGAATCAGAAGTCAATTCTGTTCTTTTCCCCCAAGAGAATCAGAAGTGAATTCTGTTCTTTTCCCCAAGAGAATCAGAAGTGAATTCTGTTCTTTTCCCCCAAGAGAATCAGAAGTGAATTCTGTTCTTTTCCCCAAGGGAATCAGAAGTGAATTCTGTCCTTTTCCCCAAGAGAATCAGAAGTAAATTCTGTTCGTTTCCCCCAAGAGAATCAGAAGTGAATTCTGTTCTTTTCCCCAAGGGAATCAGAAGTGAATTCTGTCCTTTTCCCCAAGAGAATCAGAAGTGAATTCTGTCCTTTTCCCCAAGAGAATCAGAAGTAAATTCTGTTCTTTTCCCGAAGAGAATCAGAAGTGAATTCTGTTCTTTTCCCCCAAGAGAATCAGAAGTGAATTCTATTCTTTCCCCCCAAGAGAATCAGAAGTCAATTCTGTTCTTTTCCTGAAGAGAATCAGAAGTCAATTCTGTTCTTTTCCCCCAAGAGAATCAGAAGTGAATTCTGTTCTTTTCCCCCAGGAGAATCAGAAGTGATTTCTGTTCTTTTCCCCAAGAGAATCAGAAGTAAATTCTGTTCTTTTCCCCCAAGAGAATCAGAAGTGAATTCTGTTCTTTTCCCCAAGGGAATCAGAAGTGAATTCTGTCCTTTTCCCCAAGAGAATCAGAAGTAAATTCTGTTCGTTTCCCCCAAGAGAATCAGAAGTGAATTCTGTTATTTTCCCAAAGGGAATCAGAAGTGAATTCTGTCCTTTTCCCCAAGAGAATCAGAAGTAAATTCTGTTCTTTTCCCGAAGAGAATCAGAAGTGAATTCTGTCCTTTTCCTGAAGAGAATCAGAAGTGAATTCTGTTCTTTTCCTGAAGAGAATCAGCAGTGAATTTTGTTCTTTTCCTGAAGAGAATTAGAAGTAAATTCTGTTCTTTTCCTGAAGAGAATCAGAAGTGGATTCTATTCTTTTGCTGAAGAGAATCAGAAGTGAATTCTGTTCTTTTTCCAGAGAGAATACGAAGTGAATTTTGTTCTTTCCTGAAGAGAATCAGAAGTGAATTCTGTTCTTTTTCCAGAGAGAATACGAAGTGAATTTTGTTCTTTCCTGAAGAGAATCACAAGTGAATTTGGTCATTTTACTAAAGAGAATACAAAGTGAATTCTGTTACTTTCCCAAAGAGCATCAAAAGTAAATTCACATCACTTCCTGAACAGTATTAAAAGTGAATTAAGTTCTTTTTGTGAAGAGAATTAATGCAAACATAATTCGCTTCTGGATCTGAAGAGAATCTAAAGTGACTTTAGTTGTTTTTCTGGAAAAAAAATGAATTCAGATAACTTCCCAAAGAGCAAATTTAGTTCACTTTCTGAACAGAATTAGAAGTTTGCTTTGGATTTGAGAAGAATCAAATGTGATTTTCAGTTTTTTTTTTGTCTAAAAAAAAAGAAAGAAATTAGTAGGAAAATGGTGTTATTTTCCTGAATAGAATCAGAAGTGAATTCAGAATCATTATCATCAAAGAGCATGAGAAGTGATTACATTTCACTTCCTGAACAGAATTATTAATTTTTATTTTATTATTATTTTTTTTTTTGTGAATCCAATCAGAAGCCAATTGGTTTGCCTTGGATCAAAAGTGACTTTGGTTCTTTTCCTTTAGAAAATTAGAAGTGATTTAGTCTATTTTCCTGAAGACAATTAGATTAATTTTCTGATCTGAATTGATCCTGTAACTGAACTGGGATGAACTGAAATGAAACGGATTCTTAACTTTGTATGTGTTGTTTTTGTATATATCTGTGTGTGTGTGTGTGTTTGTTTGTCTCCAAGAGTAAACACACTAACCTATCCAAGTTGTGACCAGTAACAGACAGCAATCGCCTCACAGACTTGTACCGGAAGGAAGAGGTCATAATGGTCAAGAGCGGAGGTCACGTCCAGAGCCCGCGCTTCCCCAACTCGTACCCTCGCAACCTGCTGTTGTCATGGAAACTGCTCTCGCCTGTACACACACGAATCCTGCTGGAGTTCGACGCTCAGTTTGGACTGGAAGAGGCGGAGAATGGAGTCTGCAGGTGAGGGTGGAGCCTCGGACTGATGAGCTAATGAAAAATTAATTAGATCGTAGAGGTGGAGGCGGAGAATGGAGTTTGCCGGTGCGGGTGGAGCTTCACACTGATGAGCTCATGAATATTAATTAGATCTAAGAGTTTTAAGTGGAGGCGGAGAATGGAGTCTGCAGGTGAGGGCGGAGCCTCGGACTGATGAATTCATTAATAATTAATTAGATCTAAAAGTTTTAGGTGGAGAATGGAGTCTGCAGGTGAGGGCGGAGCCTTGGACTGATGAGCTCATGAATAATTAATTAGATCTAAGTTTTAAGTGGAGGTGGAGAATGGAGTCTGCAAGTGAGGGCGGAGCTTCGGACTGATGAGCTAATGAATAATTAATTAGATCTAAAAGTTTTAAGAGGCGGAGAATGGAGTCTGTAGGTGAGGGCGGAGCATCAGACTGATTAGCTAATGAATAATTAATTTGATCTAAGAGTTTTAAGTGGAGGCGGAGAATGGAGTCTGCAGGTGAGGGCGGAGCTTCAGACTAATGAGATCATGAATAATTAATTAGATCTAAGAGTTTTAAGTGGAGGTGGAGAATGGAGTCTGCAGGTGAGGGCGGAGCTTCAGACTGATGAGCTAATGAATAATTCATTTTAAGCGGAGGCGGAGAATGGAGTCTGCAGGTGAGGGCGGAGCTTCGAAATGAATGAGTACATGAATAATTAATTGGATATATTTAAAGAGTTTTAAAGTGGTGTTCAGAAAGTGTTACTTCTACCAGTTGGGTTGGTCTAGCTGGTAAATATTTAACAGTTTAACAAGCATCTAGCTCTAAAATCTGATTAATTCATAGGATCGGTGATCCAGGAGCTTAATGTCCTACTTCGTTAACTCGTGTTGTGACGTGGTATAGAATAACAGGTTTAGTTCCTCCGATTCCTGTGGTTTTGATTCTGCATTTCTGGACTAGAAATAATGGCCTGAAGAGTTAAAACATGATATGAATTATTTAATGAGCAGAAAGCCAATCAGAGCGAGTATCTGACCACGATGTGTGTGGAGTGAGTCTTGGGTTACGAGTTCGTCCTTGGGGTTAGAGGGATTTACTGCGAATCCGATATTTTATAAAGACCCACGAGACGTCAGGACTAAAAATAAAGCAGGAAAAAAAATCTGAGATGAGAGACGAGGTGAATTTAGAGGATGAGAAAGAGACAAGAAGTCAAAGAGGAGAAAGGAATCTTAATCTATTACGTATATACATTTCTGTGATATAAATAAAAATAATCACATTTCCAATCACTGCATTGTCATTGTCCTTAATTGAAATAAAGCTAAAATCTTTAATTAGAAACATTTTTAATGTAACCTTAGTTTACATTTAAGTTGAAGTACTAAAATGACTAAAACTAAAATAAAAATAAAGCTAAACAGAAATATTTAAAAAATAATAATAAAAAGACAAAAGCACATTACAAAATTACTAAATGAAAATGAAAAATAAAAGCTAATTCAAAATATTAATAAATCCTACAATATAGTATATAAATAATACTAAAAATAACACTTCCCTGTACAAAAAACACAGGAACATCCAATTGTCTTCACATGCATTTTGAGGAATATTATTTCAAAGCATTTTTAAAGAGTCCTTATTATGCTATTTTAAAGGTTCCTAATGTTGTTTTGATTTCTCCTACAATAGTTTTACATGCATCCAAGGTCCAAAAACACTTTAATTTTCTCATAATATCCACTGCAGCTTCAGCTCTTTTCTCTCAGTGTCTGAAACGCTTCGTTTGCAGATTCAGTCTCTCTAAACCCCGCCTCTCTGAGAGCTGCTCTGCTCTGATTGGTCGGTCAGATATCCCAGTCTGCATTGATTGGTCGGCCACTTACAGCGAGTGTCAGAAATGAAACGCCCATCACTATATCTGAATTTAAGCTCTGGATCTTCCTTGATACACAGTGATGCGAACAGTAACGATGATGACGGTTTTACCGTATCCTTTACCAGCGCAGAAAAAACAAACTCTTTTAGTCCTCAGCTACAGTATATTACACACACTACATGAAAAGTAATATCTGAAAAAGCATAATGTGTGTGTTTTCAGGTATGATTATGTGGAAGTGGAGGATATTTCAGAAACCAGCACCATCATCTGGGGCCGCTGGTGCGGGAAAAGATTTCCATCACGGATCACATCCAAAACAAACCTCATCAAAATCACCTTCAAATCAGACGATTACTTCGTAGCAAGACCAGGATTCAAAATCTGCTATTCACTGTTGGTGAGTGGGACTTTCCATTACGACAGATCAAGCTCCTGCGTGGAACAAGTTAAGTCAACTTTATTTATAAAGCGCTTTTTACAAAACAGATTGTTTCGAAGCAGGGAATAACAGGAAAATGATGCAACAAAGTTTGTTTTGGTAGATCTAGAAGAAAATAGTCCAGCTTAAAGGGATACTTCACCTCTGGAAAGATTAATGTGTATTTAAAATGGTTCATTTATGTAGTAGAAATGCTTTTCTAGACTGAGAAAAGCCAGAAAATGTATTTTTGGCTTATGTGGATGAAAGACAACAACTCCCAGAATGCACTTGCTTCGCTGCCCTAGGAGGCCACGCCTACCGGTAACAGAGCGCAGTAGTTAAACAACAAGTCTAGGCTACTAGTGAGTCTCCGTGATGAGTCTCCCCGGGATTTCGAGATCGCCCAAAATGTCCGGGATTCGGCTTCTGCGTTCTACAGTCGCCATTCATCATGTTTACTGTGGCGAGCAGGACGAGTGATCGGTTGATGTGCGTTTTGACACGAGGCCGGTGGCGTGATTACTGATGAGCGACACCTGTGAGACGCACCGGTCTCGTATCTCTCACGGAGGAGCGGGGATTTTCTTAGCAATGTTAAAACGCACATCAACCGATCACTTGTTTAGCGTTCATGTAAACACTACATTCAGATTCACCAATCGGAATGAATTCAGTTAGATTGAAGCAAAAGGTGTGCATGTAAACAATGAATGGCGACTGCAGAAAGCAAAAGCTGAATCCCGGACATCGGCGGCCGGACATGTCCGGGAGAAAGAGGATGGTAACCCCTAGCCTACTACTCAGCTTTCTCCACAGAACAAGAGCCTGCTAGCTTAGCGTCCAAAAAAAGATGTCTGACACTATGTGTACATTCTGTGAGTGAGATCTGTGAGATCCCACCCTCTATGGGCGGGTCGAGAACATGTGGGACAGCCTCTACTACTGGCTGTAGTCTTTTAGCCTGGCTCCGCCCTCCTACGCACTTCCGCTCAATTTTATTTTCCTTCAGTACTACGTCTGGGATTGTGCTGTAGACTTTGGTTTCCAGAAATAATTTTTTTTACCGGTCCAATCAGCGAACAGAGGGAGTGGCTGAGAACGATGACGTTGATGTAGCGCGTCAGTTTGAGTTGGAGTTCAGTAATGGCAGCGGAGAAAGACGTGAGAAAATCTATTCGGTCCGTTGTTGCAAAACTGCCGAATATCCAGAAGTTAAAGCCGGAGCAAGATCAATGTTTGCTAAGTGTTGTTGGTGGCCATGATGTTGTGGCCCTCCTCCCCACGGGGTTCGGGAAAAGTTTAATTTTCCAGCTCACTCCGCTAGTGGTGAATGAGTTAGCTAAGGCGAACGATAGGATGCAAAGCCGATAGTTGTTGTCGTCTCTTCTTGTTGCACTAATGGAGGACCAAGTGAGGGAGGCAGAAAGGTTAGGAGTTGGTGCTGGGCAGCTCGGCGTGCACGATGATCACTGTACAGCATTTGCGGCAGATCCGAAACGACCGCAGCGGCGTATTGTTAATGATTACACCCAGCTTCGACAGTTGACTGAATACATCACTGTCCTTAGTGTCAAATATACATTTAGAATTTAGAATTGTTCCTTGAACTCTTAAATTCGATGAACAAAACATGCAGCTCTCGTTGACAGACATCTTATTCTAAACATAATCCTCTGATCATTCGGACTTGTTTTTTTTTATTGCTTAAAACAATACACAAGTAATAACAGAAAACATAATACAAAAACAAACAAAAAATAATAATAAAAACAAAACAAAAATAAAACAGTAGGGGGATAATATAAAATAAACATGAACAAGTTAAGAGAATTACATGACACTGAAAAAAGGAAAATAATTACAAACAGATAATGTTTTTAAGGCTTTTTTTGTTCTCAGACAACTTAATTGAAAAGAGGTATTTTTAAAATTCTTTCACAAATATAAGAAAGAGAGGTTTAGCATTTAGATATTTAGATTTATGAATATGGAATTCGGACTTGTTGTTTCCAGCCGGTTTCGGCGCATGACAAACGTCACGACCACACGTTAGCGATTGGCTATGGCAGATCCTGAGTGACGCTGGGCAGATCCAATAGTTTTGAACTTTAACAGAGAACCCGCCTACAAGGAAGTAAACGTTTCTCAATGGAGCGAGGCCAGACTCTCTGTACAAATGAAATGTACGAGAGTCTGGTAGAACCAGGCTAGTAGTCTTTAGCCTCTGGCCAAAAAATCCTCCGATGACGCAAAATGACGATTTTTGCGTCATCGGGGGATTTTTTCCAGACAAAAAATCTCAGGGGGATATGAGGGTGAAAAGCACGGTAATTTGAAAATACTACAGGTTTTCTACTAATACAAAGCTTAATGCTAAATCCTGAAGTATCCCTTTAAAGGGATAGTTCACTTTGAAATTAATTTTTGGTATGTTTTAGCTTACCATCCAAGATGTAGGTGTCTTTGTTTTCGCAGTAGTTTCAATTTTTATATTTTTAGGTCAAACCGTTCTTGTCAGTCAGTCATATAATGCAGGTCTATGGTCACCACCTCAAAGAGCATGCACAGAGAAGTCCAAATTAAACATGATTTAATGACTCGTAAACAGGGCTGGACTGGCCATCGGGCGTACCGGGCATTTGCCCGGTGGGCCGACGTGCTTTGTGGGCCGATACATCTCATACTTCTTTTTTTTTTTTTTTTTGAACGGCCCATAAAACTCGTATATCGGCGGCCCATTGCGTTTAGTTTTGTTTAATTGGCGGCTCTGGGATCTTTGTGGCGGTGTAATGCATTGGACAAAAAAGTCAGCGTAGGTTTTTCTTTTTCTCACAGACCGGCGCATGATGAAACGCGTAAATCAGCGGCCCATTGGTTATTTTCTTGATTGACACTGGGCTGGTCCAATCACATCTTTAAACTCCTCCCCCTTTGAGCGAGTGAGCAGTGTCAGTGTGTATCTGTCAAAATAGTCAGAGCGATGGAGAAGAAACGCAAGGAATGTGCAGAGAAATAGCGTGAAAAAATAAACTTCAAAGGCCCTCCGTGGCTGATGAGGATAGTGAGGAGGATAAGGAGAGAGATGAGTGAGGATAGTGAGGAGGATAAGGAGAGAGATGAGTGAGGATAGCGAGGAGGATAAGGAGAGAGATGAGTGAGGATAGTGAGGAGGATAAGGAGAGAGATGAGTGAGGATAGTGAGGAGGATAAGGAGAGAGATGAGTGAGGATAGTGAGGAGGATAAGGAGAGAGATGAGTGAGTGCAGAGAACTGTGGTAAGCAGAACTAGGCTACTGTCACAACACTTAGGCTATGTAAGAACCCACTACCCAGTTACGCATTATTTACACATCTGCATATTTGACGATTACGCATTTTATTAGAATTGTAATGAGACGAGTTTGTAAACCATGTTTTTCTTCAAAATAAAAGCTTGATGCCGTTTCCGTCAAAATAAAAGATCATGTGCTTATCTCTGTATAGAAATTAGTACGAAACTAATTATGAAAGTTGCTTTTATTTTTCAGTTTTACAACATTATAACTGATTAATATTATAACTATTATTATGTAGTAGTGTAATGTAGACAGACACTATATCACAACTAAAAGAGTTTTGAGTTTTTCTTTGTTCAATTGCACACTGAATATGGGTTGGAGCTCTTTATTTTTAACTCTCAAAGTGCACCAGATTGATGAATTTAACATTAAAAAGCACAACATTTTCTTACGGGGGGAGCATGCCCCCCGAACCCCCCTAGAGGGACAGAGGTGCACTCACCACAGACTTCACAAAATCATGTGGGAAAAACCGGTATTGCTATCCCAGCTTATAGCTTTCTTTAGGATTCATCACTGTGGAGTATAGTTCAACTTAGTAGTTATTTCATCGGTTAACTCTTACTCACTCCTATTCACTTATGGCATTAGTGGTTTTAATAGGAGTTGGTATACATATTCAAGGGCGTGCAAAGTTCGGTTATGTTATATAGTGGGCCAGTTTGGGCCAAAATGCACGGGCCGATTTTTTTGTCCCAGCCCTGCTCGTAAATGTAAGTACGCAAGACACGAAACCAGCGGTTTGTGTGAGAAAACGAACAGTATTTATATTGTTTTTACCTCTTGTAACCACAGCCACGTCCAAGTGATCTGAGGGCGCGGGCGCTTCGGTCTGCGCAAGCGCCTGAAGTGATCTCTCGCGCGCGTACGTCACTCATTGTTTACACAGATTTCTGAAGTGTTACCTTTCACTGTGAAGATCTAAACATATTTAGATATACAGGAAATCGCAATGGAAGACGATTTCGATATATCAACAGACAACGTTGAATTTTTTTCGCAACCGCGCGAGAGATCACTTCCAGCGCTTGCGCAGACCGAAGCGCCCGCGCCCGCGCCCTCAGATCACTTGGACGTGGCTGTGGTTACAAGAGGTAAAAACGATATAAATACTGTTCGTTTTCTCACACAAACCGCTCGTTTCGTCTCTTAGGCCATCAATGTGTACTTACATTACGAGTCATTAAATCATGTTTAATTTGGACTTCTCTGTGCATGCTCTTTGAGGTGGTGACCATAGACCTGCATTATATGACTGACAGACAAGAACGGTTTGACCTAAAAATATCAAAATTGAAACTTCTGCGGAAACAAAGACACCTACATCTTGGATGCCCTTGAGGTAAGCTAAAACATACCAAAAATGTATTTCAAAGTGAACTATCCCTTTAAGTAAGTTAATTTTTGTTGTAATAAAGTTATTAATTTAGTTAGTTTATCTACACAGCTGCTCTGGAGAAAACCGTGATGTAATCGTCCAGCTCAGTTCAGTTCTCATATAATGGTGTCAATGAAGGCAGATCAATAATATTGTTGAATATTAAGTTCTTTCAAGGTTTTTTTTTTTTTTTTGGTCACATGGTTATATGAACAGTCATGTGTAATAATATTCAAAAGTTTGGGATCAGTAAGATTTTTAGGAAAGAAATGAATAGTTTTATTCAGCAAGGACGCATTAAATTGATCCAAAGTGATAAAGACATTTATAATGTTACAAAAGATTATTTTTCAAATAAATGCAGTTCTTTTGACCTTTTAAATATTATATTCATCATTATATGAATATATATATTCATATAATGTTATTCATCAAAGAATCCTGAAAAATAAACGGTTTCTCCAAAAATATGAAGCAGCACAACTGTTTTCAACACTGATAATAATAATCATAAATGTTTCTTGAGCATCAAATCATCATATTAGACTGATTTCTGAAGGATCATGTGACACTGAAGACTGGAGTGAAACTCAGCTTTTATCACAGGAATAAATTACACTTTAACAAATAATCACATAGAAAACAGCTAATTTAAATTGCAATAATATTTTACATTTTTACTTTTGATCAAATAAATGCCGCCTTATTTCAAAAACATTAAATCATCGTTTGAATGGTAGTGTTATGAATATTTTTTGTACTCAACATAGCATGGCCTACAGTGTGTTTTAATACAAAAATTGGTAACACTTTTTATTTTAAGGTGTCCGTGTGTTACAGTGTAATTATATATTTAAGTACTGGGTGATATTAATTAACAACGTGTATTTACTATAGAGTTTAGGGTATGATTAGGGTTAGTTACTATAGTAATAACAGTAAATTATGCATAATTACATGCAAGCACATGTAACATGAAATAAAGTGTGACCAAAATATTACACACAACAATTTTTAAAAACTGTATTTTATTAAGTGTCTTCCTAGTGGATCTAGTGGTGTCATGTGAATGAAAGTTAGTAGTTGGTCTCTGTTTTATATCATCAGATGTGTTTATTGTGGTGGATGGAGGAACGATAGCAGATGGGCCGAGAAATATTTTACAATATTCACTGGGACTAACGCCATCCTGCTTTACGACTGCCTCATGGCTCTTTCTCCACACGGGCCAAAACGGCAAATATGTGGTGCTAGCTGTTAGCATAAATATGCAATATGTTTATAAATCTGCCAATTTGTTTCCATTTGAGCTCATACTGGGAAACAGAATTAAAACAGACACCTGCACTGGGCATAAACTAGATTAATGGACAATAAGGAGTTGTAACCATAGATATCCATAATAAAGGCTAGATGTCTCGTCCGCGCTGCTGGCCAATGGAGGTGGACGTCCGCACTGGCGGCCATCTTGTCACAGGCAGCTCGCTCACTCGTAACATTGTGTTTTAATGGTGCATGTACTTTTTAAATAACCATAACTTGCTTAATTGTCAACCGATTTTCAAACGGTTTGGTTATGTATGTAGTTATGACACTGCATACTTATTATGAATAATAAGTGTATAAATAAATAATCATCCAGAATTATAGCCACGCTAATAACGTTTGTAAGAAACCAAACCGTTTGTAAATCCGTCAAGATTTCGAGGAGATAAGAGTATTAGTGTTCGTGCTGATCACTCATCTTACATCAGAGCCCGCCAGAAAGCTTGCCTGTGACAAGATGGCCGCCGGTGATGACGATAGAGACTCCGCCATAGCCTTTATTATGGATATCTATGGTTGTAACAACACTGAAAAAAAATGGTGAAGGAACAATTTTACATTTGAATTAAACTGGAAATCCTGAAATAGTATTTGCATGTAAAACTTGCTCCAATAATCTTTGTTTCTTCCTGTCTGATCACTTAAACTCCACCTGTAGTCAATAATTATCCCTTAAAACTCATCTTTGATCACCGAAATGACATATTTAAATGTTTTTTCCTTGAAAAAAAATGACTTAATGCCTTAAAATAGCTTGAATGTAACTATATTTAGTATGCGCAGTTCTATGAATATGCAAATGAGCCCCGCCTCCACTCACTCACTCAGCTCAGAGATCCACTGGTTGACGATCACACGTTGATCTGATTGGTTACAAGGTCGTTTGTGACGTCAGAAACACCAGCGATTTCAAAGCGTGTGTTTGAGACTGTCTTTGGTTCACTGCAGTTTTAAGGAGGAAATACTCAGCAATGCTGTCGACTTATGAACTTACACATGGTGTGTCTTAAAGCAGATTAAAAACACCACATAGACACATAAACAACATTAAAAGCTGGATTTACACCACAGGGGAAAGACTTTAAAGTATCAGCAGACGTTTGCCTTGACGTCTCTTCTTTCCTGGAATGCTCTTTTGCCTCAGATGAACTTTAAAAATGTGGCTTAATTAAGATATCTCTCTTCCCGAGGCAGAATAAGAGAGAAAGGGAATAAACAACGAGAGATGAAGGTGTGAGAAAGTGAGAGACTGTCAGACTGAGCGTTCGGTGTGAACGTGTGTGTGTGTGTGTGTGTGTGTGTGTGTGTGTGTGTTTTACTGCGGTAATGTAATGTGGAGAGATCTGAGAGTTTAGTTCTGTGTCTTTATCACACACACACACACACACACACACACACACACACACACACGGAGAAGGTCCATAACGAGAACTGACAGCGAACAGCGTGTTTTGTCATCGCTCGTGTTAAAACTCTTGAGAATCTGGCGCTCGTTAAGGGCCTTCGTGGCGGTTAACGACACACACACACACACACACACACGTGTAGAGTTGTTCTGCTGGGAAGATGATGCGCTTCTTCTCAAAGCGCCGTTTGATGTGCTCGTAAAACACACCGCTTTTTCTTGTGGGATGTTTGTAAATCATAATTGTGCGTTTTTGTTCACGATCTTTAATTGTAATTCGATTTGAACGTTGTTTGGATGCACATCTTTTTTTTCTGTTTCTATTTCTGTTCTATTGAAGGCATGTTGACCTGAATTACAGAACATTTTAGCCAAGAAATGAATTCAGTATAATTTTATTTAGAGAAAATCCATCATATAATTCCCAGATTCTTCCCAGATTTCATTTTCCTGTATAAAAGTGATATTTAACTTTTAAAAATCGAACCTAAAGCTAAATATTTAGCTTTAATGAAATAATGAAAAATGCATTGGCATAATTCTATATAGTAATTCTATGCAGCGGGAAATAGTGTTGCTTTTTGTTTCATGAAAGTAATTGTAGGGATATTACATGTGTGATTATTGAGTGCATGTAAATTAATTTATTGCCATAAAAGGTCACATTATTAGTGTTATAATTAGTGCTGGGCAACGATTAATCACATCCAAAATAAAAGTTTGTGTTTACATAATATATGTGTGTGTTCTGTGTAAAATTATTTATATATGCATGTATATATTTAAGAGAAAATTATTTATATGTAATATAAATTATGTATAAATCTATATACAGTATATATATGCAAATATTCCTTAAATATATACATGTATGTATTTATATATAAAAAATAATTATACACAGCACACACACATATATTATGTAAACACAAACTTTTATTTTGGATGTGATTAATCGTTGCCCAGCACTAATTATAATATGAGAATTTACACTACAGTTTAAAATATTTGTTTTTTTGTTTTTTGAGAGACGTTTCTTCTGCTCACCAAGATTTATTTGATTAAAAATGCATTAAAAATGGTAATAATCGAAATAACAGTTTTCTAGTTGGCCTGGATGATGGTCTTTTCATGCATTGTTTGCTATAATAATGTTATTCTCTCCTCCCACATGCTCATGGTTGTCAGTGGAAGTTATTTCAGAGGTGGAGCAAGTAATTATATTTTGATGAAAGATTATGAAACCACTTTTTTCCTTCAGGAAAACACGAATCTTGCAGAATCAGAGCAGGTAGATGTGACGAGAGTGTGTGTAACCCTCGCTGAAGCTCTTCAGGCTCAGTGTGTTCGACCTGGATCCGTCATGTGTGTGAGTCCCTGAATCTGTGGGATTCCTGACGTTAACACATTCCCGCTCTGCTCCGGACATCTCTGCTGAACACGAGCAGAAGGTCTCGCTGCGTGTGTGTGTGTGTGTGTGTGAGACATCAGAGGCCTGTACAGACGTTATCTCTGATGGGAAACATCATCATAACAGACCGCCCACGACCTCTGACCTCGTTCTATTGTTTGCATTGCCACAGGAGCAGATTTATGTAACAAGAGTGGGAGCGCAGGGAAGTGTGTGTGTGTGTGTGTGTGTGTGTGTGATAAGTAGGTTTAGGGGTCAGGTTAGTGTGTGTCTGAGATGGGTAGGTTTAGGGGTTGTGTGTGTGTTTGTGTGTGTGTGTGTGTGTGTATCATCTTAACTATATTTTCAGGACAAATTTGTACCCAGAAGTGACCAAAATCTCCAAAAATGTGTGTTTGTGTGTGTGTGATTGGTAGGTTTAGGGGTCGGGTAAGGTGTGTGTGTGTGTGTGTGTGTGTGTGTGTGATGGGTAGGTTTAGGGGTCGGGTTAGTGTGTGTGTGTGTGTGTGATGGGTAGGTTTAGGGTCCGGGTTAGTGTGTGTGTGTGTGTGAGATGGGTAGATTTAGGGGTCGGGTTAGTGTGTGTGTGTGTGTGTGTGAGATGGGTAGATTTAGGGGTCGGGTTAGTGTGTGTGTGTGTGTGTGAGATGGGTAGATTTAGGGGTCGGGTTAGTGTGTGTGTGTGTGTGTGTGATGGGTAGGTTTAGGGGTCGGGTTAGTGTGTGTGTGTGTGTGAGATGGGTAGATTTAGGGGTCGGGTTAGTGTGTGTGTGTGTGTGTGTGTGTGTGTGTGGGTAGATTTAGGGGTCGGGTTAGTGTGTGTGTGTGTGTGTGTGTGTGTGTGTGTGTGTGTGTGTGTGTGTGTGATGGGTAGGTTTAGGGGTCGGGTTAGTGTGTGTGTGTGTGATGGGTAGGTTTAGGGGTCGGGTTAGTGTGTGTGTGTGTGTGTGTGTGTGTGTGTGTGAGATGGGTAGATTTAGGGGTCGGATTAGTGTGTGTGTGTGGGTAGATTTAGGGGTCGGGTTTGTGTGTGTGTGTGTGTGTGTGTGTGTGTGTGTGTGTGTGTGTGTGTGTGTGATGGGTAGGTTTAGGGGTCGGGTTAGTGTGTGTGTGTGTGTGTGTGTTCGTGTTCACAGCATATGGATGTTTTAAAGATTATTATACGTTTGCACATTTATTTTTACTTTAATACTTTTCTCAAATTGCTTAATTTGCTTAGTTTTTATTTCATTTTATTTATTTTGTTTGGTTACCAACATTCTTCAAAATCGTAATCTTTTATGTTCCGCCAAAGAAAGAAAGTCATACAGGGTTGAAACGACTTGAGGGTGAGTAAATGTAAATCAACAGAATTGACATTTTTTGGGCAAACTATCCCCAAAATATGATTTATTTTTCATTTTTTATGAAGTGATACTCTAATACACTAAAACTGCCAGTAGGTGGCGGTAAAGGTCTAAACGAGTAAGTCATTCATTCATTCGATTCGTTCATTTTTTAGTTTAACGTACAATATATAGGCCTGAATCCTATGCCTGAATCATGTATGCTTGGGCTGTTGGAGAAAATATAAAAAACCGCACAAACAAAAACGATAACAATTCAATAAACTACAGGTGAAACTCCAAAAATGTGAATATCGTGCAAAAGTTCATTTATTTCAGTAATTCAACTTAAAAGGTGAAACTAATATATTATATAGACTCATTACATGCAAAGTGAGATATTTCAAGCCTTTATTTGTTATAATTTTGATGATTATGGATTATGAAAACCTTTTCACAATATTCTAATTTTGAATTTGGGGTTTTCATAAGCTGTAAGCCATAATCATCTACATTATAACAAATAAAGGCTTGAAATATCTCACTTTGCCTGTCATGAGTCTATATAATGTATTAG
>JARWKJ010000009.1:4625425-4627925 GCA_029959095.1 Rhinichthys osculus | reverse complement strand
CACTCTCTCTCTCTCTCTCTCTCTCTCACACACACGCATGCGCACACACACACACTCACACACACACACGCACACTCTCTCTCTCACACACGCATGCGCGCGCACACACACACACACACACACACACACACACACTCTCTCTCTCTCACACATGCACGCACACACACACACACACACACACACACACACACACTCTCTCACACAAACACTCACACACACACACACACTCTCTCACACACATACACACACACACTCTCACACAGACACACACACACACACACACACACTCTCTCTCTGACACACACGCACACTCTCTCACACGCATGCGCACACACAAACACACACACACACTCTCTCACACAAACACTCACACACACACACGCACACTCTCTCACACACGCACGCACGCGCACACACAAACACACACACACACACTCTCTCTCTCTCACACATGCATGCACGCACACACACACACATTCGCATGCGCGCACACACTCACACACACACACACACACTCTCTCTCTCTCACACACATGCAAGCACACACACATGCGCACACACACGCTCACACACACACACGCACACACACTCTCACACATGCACGCACGCGCACACACAAACACACACACACGCACACTCTCTCTCTCTCACACATGCACACAAACACACACCCTTACTCACACACACACACCCACACTCTCTCTCTCTCACACATGCAAGCGCACACACACACGCGCACACACACTCACTCACTCTCTCACACACACACGAGATATGAGCTTCAGTACGGAACATAAGAGACGTCCAGAGGTTAAAGGTCAAGGACAGATATCGACTGATAAGCAAATCAATGAAGACAAATCCAACAATTAATCTCTTTTACTTCCTGCCGCGATCGAACTAACACACACCACGAGTCTCCAGATACTGTGCTCTAGTTATTATCATAAAGAAGAAATATTGTAACAAACCCGAAACATCCCACATAATGACCAGCGTATGCCTGACATCATCAGCACGGGACAGCATGAGGAACTGATCTACACACAGTCTCAACTCATATAAAAGCACAATGTGGAGATATATATATATATACAGGTGAAACTAATATATTATATAGACTCATTACAGGCAAAGTGAGATATTTCAAGCTTTTATTTGTTATAATGTTGATGATTATGGATTACAGATATGAAAACCTTTTCACAATATTCTAATTTTGACTTTGAACATCACAATTATAACAAATAAAGGCTTGAAATATCTCACTTTGCATGTAATGAGTCTAATATAATATATTAGTTTCACCTTTTAAGTTGAATTACTGAAATAAATTAATTTTTGCTCCATATTCTAATTTTTCGAGTTTCACCTGTGTGTGTGTGTATATATATATATAGAAGATGATTTAGTCTTCTTAAACACGGCCTTTTTCTACAGTTTAAAAAAATTACAAATTATTATCATTACAAATATGTGGAACACTTTACAATAACCTCCGATTAGTTATCTTACATTAACTACACATTTACTAGTTGTATTTTTTTGTTAATTAACGTGAACAAGGATTAATAAATAAATGAATAGTTCACCAATTTAGGTCTATTAAATAATATTAACAGATACAACTTTTGATTTCAATAATATATTGACATTAACTCTTTCCCTGCCACTGTTAACTAAGATTAGTGAATCTTTTAGAAGTATTTTTCATTATTTCCTGTTAACTAATGTAAACGAATGGAAATTATGAATTGTCATTAATGTTGATGGCCACAGATCAACTGTTTTATTTATTTATTGATGTTGATAGAATTTAAATTGTAATCAATCCAAGCATTGCTTTTAAGTTTCATTGTGTTTTGAAAGGTTGTTAATATTTTTTAACGAACCCTCTCGCGCTGTTCGGCGCTTTGGACCGAAATTTTATTTATTTCATCGGAATGGTACAAAATTTGGCACTTGCTGTGTGTGACCAAAACAAAATAATCATGGAGATGATTCAAAAAAGGTTAAATGGTCTAGAAAAACTCGTCACACACACTTCTGTTGTTCACTGTGGTTTAAAAACGAGTGTGAGTCGAGTTTCCTCTAGTGGAAGCGTTCGGTACTGCAGCATCTCACTGAACGCTCATTTACTGACATATCAGACGCACATTTTAAACTTGTTTAGATTTATGGCTTTGATTTTCTCATTTTTAGAGTAAAACATGTTTTGGAAAATATATTTTTTCATGTAACAATCAAAAATGGTATTTTAGTGCATTTTTCATAACAATAAATGTAAATTTGTGTGTATTTTTTTCAGGTTCACTTTTTAAACTTTTTCCACTCCAGCGTCTCTGAGAAGAGATCAAACTGAAGTCTGTCGCTCTAAAGCGCTCAAGATTTATGATGGTTTAAGTTGGAAATTAAATTTTCAGGTTTATGCTCAAAAAGTGAATAAATGGATTATAAATACTGCATACATGTAATTTAGTACCATAAAATCACCCCAAAA